>PVKC010027345.1:0-15794 GCA_004027635.1 Crocidura indochinensis | reverse complement strand
AATAAATGTCAAATTAAATATCCAGTGAGCCCTACAGCAATAAAGAGAAGCACCACACAATAGTCTCGGTTCTGAATTCAAATCATACCAGAGTGCAAAAAGAAAGAGAAAGATAAGATAAAATAATATAAAATAAAAAGGAGACATCAGTTTCAATATCTATACCAAAATAAAGATGTCAAAAAAAAACAATCATCAATAAATATATATATGTGGAAAAATGATTATTTTGTGCTTTTTTTTTTCTTTTTCCCCCTACATAGGCACAGTAATTATTGGGGATATTATAAAGGGAATTCCCTTGGCCTAGGAGATACAGGGTTTCTCCATCCCTGAAGTATACTGTCATGGGATTAACTATAGACTTCTTGCATGATCATTTACTCTCCCCTCGGTGCTTTTGTGGTGTATGGAAGACTTCTGCTTCATCATGGATGGTAAAATCAGTCCTCTGTATCTAGAGATCTTGGTGACTGTGCAGCTCAAAGAATGGAGCTTATGACGAAGTCTTTCTTTATGGTTCTAGCAGTTCTGCTTCTTCAGTGTCCTTTTAATTCATCTTCGGTAGTTGGCGTTCTTGGTCATTATGTTGCTCCTAGGATGGAGCCTGGGACAGAGTCTTTCATTATGTTTCTGGAAGACCCGTTCACTTGCGGTTGTCTCAGTCAGACCTCTGGAATTGGAGATCTTGTTTGTTGAACAGATTGTAGACCAAAAGCTAGGTTAGAGCTTTTTGTTGTTGTTGGTCCCGGGATGTGTACTGTCTAGTCCTGGTTATAACAACCAGTCATCTGTATATAGCAATCTTGGTTATTGCACAGATCAAAGGGTGACATGTCTTCTGATTTTTTCTTATCGTTGGCTGGTGAGGAAGGATTGCTCTTAGATTAGTTGTTCCCATTTCCTCGTTGTCAGGTTATCAATTTAGAACTGGCATATGTTGGCATCAGAGCAGTATTATGAATGCCCTGGAGGGGACTTGGTTCCTGGAACTGTTGTGGAGAACTCTGTTGTTTCTTTGTCTGGGATCCTGCAGGAGTCAAGACTGGACGGTCGGTGCCTATTTCCCTGGAGTCTAGGTTGGTTCTCCATGACATACATTCAGGGTGGGAGATGTCCCTGTGTTGTAAAAAAGTGTAAGGTCTTATCCCTAGTAGATAAGAGCTTGTTTTTACAGGTAAAATTTCCCCTATTTTTAATATGCCTTTGCAGGAAGAAGTGGTGCTGCATTATATTTCTGGTGGATTTGGGGGTGAAGAGAGAAGAAAATAGACCCATGACAAACTAAAATTATATATGCTCAGACATATCTAAAGAAAAAAAAAGTTTCTTAAAAGTAAAAAAAAAAAAAAGGATTAAATAAAAGACATAAAGGAATAAAGTGGGGCTGGGAGAGATAGCATGGAGGCAAGGCGTCTGTCCTTCCTGCCGAAGGACGGCATCCCACATGGTCCCCCATGCCCACCAGGGGCAACTTCCGAGCACAGAGCGAGGAGCACCCTCTGAGTGCCACCAGCTGTGACCCAAAAGAAGCACAAAACAAATCAAATCAAAAAACAAAAAGTAGGACAAAACAAAAAACGAATAAGGGGGAAAAAAGATGAAAAAAAAAGTAAAAGGGAGAAAGTGATACAGGAGATTACATTTGGGGAGAAACAGTATATTGGGGGCCGGGCGGTGGTGCTGGAGGGAAGGTGCCTGCGCTAACCTAGGACGGACCGCGGTTCGATCCCCCGGTTCCCCATATGGTCCCCCGTGCCTGCCAGGAGCGACTTCTGAGCAAATAGCCAGGAGTAACCCCTGAGCATCACCGGGTGTGGCCCAAAAACCAAAAAAAAAAAAAAAAAAAAGAAACAGTATAAGAGGTAATGTTATATAGGTCTATACTTATGATGATAGTATAGGCTTCTCCATTGTCTTTTGAGATTTCCTCCTGAGGTGTGGGCTCCACGCAGGGAAGTCTTGGGTAGAGTTCTTGCAATGGGAGTCCTTTTGGAGCTAATCTGGTATTAAACCACAGTCCACAATAGGGAGAGGTGATTAGGAGGACCACACTGCATGAGTCAGTAGGGGTGTTGGTTGTATTTTCTGGGGCAAGAATTTTTAATGAGTTAACTGATGGCAGAAATATGCATAAGGGGTTGAGCAAGAGTAGTATGATGAGGTGGTGCTGAAGATGCCTTATGCATTTAAGAACTATAGTTTGCTCAAATATTGAGGGAAATATATAAGGTAGTATGTATTTGGGACATCTGGAAGAGAAAAGTGAAATAGGGTCCTAGTTATTTTGAAATGAAGCGAGACATTTTTTATTGAACAAAACTTAGAAAGAGGCAAGGAGAAAACAGGGACATCTCCGGAGAGGAAAAAGCAAGCAAAGGTAACTAGAGACAGATTAGTGAATCAGATACATGTTCAATGAAGAACATGGCCTTGAATATGGGCTGGAAGAGTAAGCCAGGGTCCTAGTTTTAGTGTTTGAGATGGCTAAAACTGGTTTTCCAAAATATTCTCTCTCTCTCTCTCTCTCTCTCTCTCTCTCTCTCTCTCTCTCTCTCTCTCTCTCTCTCTCTCTCTCTCTCTCTCTCTCTCTCTCCCTCTTTTCCTCCACCCCTGGATTGGGGGATCATATGGGATGCCGGGGATTGTACTGAGATCCATCCTGGGTCAGCTGTGTGCAAGGCAAACAGGCAAACGCACTACAGCTGTGCTATCACTCTAGCCCCAGTACTTTTTATTTCTTATGATAGTGTTTCACACTGACTCTCTGATAACAGCTGAATTCTGCTGGTCTTTTAGAATGCCATAAACATTACTGATAACTAAAAACTAAAGATGCAAACTGAAATAATAGTAGTTAAGAACAAAAATTTATCAATACAAAAACTGGTTTTAGGCCTTTGTTAAATGCTTTCAATATTGATCTCACAATCTTAAAAATAAATATAAAATTATGTTTTTGTTTTAAATTACACAGGAAGGGGCTGGAGAGACCTTACAGAGGGTAAGGCACTTACTTTGCAAGTGTACTATTTTTCTGGTCTGTCATAAATAACTCCACTATCTTTTAGCACTACCTCTTCCTCCTGGGTGAGTACTTCATTGCACCAAAGACTTGTCCTCCAACCCCCATTCCCAGAGTGACTTCAAGTGGCAAGTTTCCTACTGAAGGCCAGTTCTCAAGCTATTTCACTACCTTTGGGTGTTCATTATTCCACTATTATAGTTTCTTTCTATTCCACCTATGAGAAATCATTCTGTGTCAGTGTCTCTCTAACTAACTTCACTCAGCATGACACTACAGGTCCCTCCATGTAGCACCAAATTGCCTGGCTTTATTTTTTCTTATGGCCACTGAGTGTATATATGCCACAGTTTCTTTACACATCATCTTTTTTTTTTGGGGGGGGGCACTTGGGTTTTCAGATTTTGGCTATCTTGGGTAGTTCTACAAGACACATAAGGTACAAATGTCTCTTCTCCGTTTTGTTTTTTGGACTGTTGGAGTATATTCCAAGAAGTGGAAATACTGTATCAAAATGGATACTCAATTCCTGGATTTTTCAGGATTGTCCATATTGTTTTCCAGAAAAGCTGAACCAGTTGACATTTTCACCAACTGCAAATGGCAGTGCCTTTCTCCCCACTTCTGCGCCAGCACTGGTTGTTCTTATTCTTTTTGATGTATACCAGTCTTTGTGGTGTGCAATGATATTTCATTGCTTTGATTTGCATCTCCCTGATGTTTAGCAATGGAGAGCATTTTTTCACGTGCTGTTTTTTGGGATTGGTATTTCTTTTTTGAGGAAGTTTATATTCATTTCTTCTCCTCATTTTTTAAACGGGGCTGTATTTTGTCCTGTTAAGATCTCTGATTGCCTTAGATATCTTTGATAATTAACCCCCTACTTGAATAACTGTTGGGTAAATAATTTATTCCATTCAGTGGGCTGTCTTTGTATCTTGGCCATCATTTCCTTTGAAATATAGAAGATTCTTTACTTTATGTAGTACCATTTTTTTAAATTTTTGATACCAATTGGAAAACTTACACTTCAATTTTAATTCAAAGAACCTGAAAACAAGTTTGTGAACTTGCTAAAGAGCATTACCTACTGCACTGTATTAACAAATGTTAATAATAACTGAAGCGGAGAAAGCAGATGTACACACAATAAAGAATAGTACCAGCAACAGGCAAATGTTCATCAGCAAAATCACACAGTTTTGTTCAGTTAAAATTAATGTGTTAAGGGACCTGGGAGATAGCATGGAGGTAAGGCGTTTGCCTTTCACGCAAAAAGTCATCGGTTCGAATCCCGGTGCCCCATATGGTCCCCCGTGCCTGCCAGGAGCAATTTCTGAGCATGGAGCCAGGAGTAACCCCTGAGCACTGCCGGGTGTGACCCCCCCCAAAAAAAATTAATGTGTTAAATGAATGTTCTTTTTTGTTTGATTGGTTTTTGATTTGGGGCCACACCCGATAATGCTCAGAGGTTACTCCTGGCTCTGCAGTTGAGTCACTCCAGGTGGTGCTGAGATAACCACATGGAATATCAGGACTCAAACTCATGTCCACTATGTGCAAGGCAAGAGCCCTACCATGGTGCTATCTTCTATCCCTAAATGAATTTTTTTTCTACTAGTTAATTTTTCCAGGGATTGAACCTAGGTCTCATGCATACAACCACATGATTTACCACTGAACTACATCTTCAGGCCCTGCAACTTATGCAGATGTTTATTTCTCTATCAGATACAAAATAATTCCTCCTAATAAGAATTTAACTATGTTGCTCTGTATCAGTTATTTTTCAATAAGCTAAATGTACCAATCTCATGACTTCTGTCAAGTAAATTAGATATATTAATATTATAATTAATAATATTAGATATTTAATTTTCATATACTTTTAATTAGTTTTACTTAATAAAATCCATAAATGTAACAGTTTGGGTCACAGTTCTATTTTTAATACACACATATCAAAATTGAAAAAGTTCATCAATAATTGATCAATGGATAATCAATGACCAATGAGGCTGTTATTTCACAGCAAAATACCAAATATAAGGACAATGTTTGCCATAAACTACATTCCAGTCCATTTTCAACATATTTATTTTCCCTAATATTATGTAGTACATTGCAATATAATGAAACATGTAAAAATTTCTGTTGAGAAGTAATTATCAACAGAAATCAGTAATTCTGTGGGATCTCAACTTGCAGTTTCACACAGAAACCTAACAGTCACTGGAAAAAGTATATTTCAGCCAGGGGTTGTGAAGCAGCTCCTTGGATTTTACTGAGCAACCAGGCCCCTATTTTCTCTGCTGCTTTCCCAGCCATTTTTATTTGCCAGAGTTTAACATAAATCACCTTCGGGTCAGGATTGGCATAATTTTTATTTTTTATTTTTTTGGTTTTTAGGCCACACACCCGGCAGTGCTCAGGGATTATTCCTGGCTCAATGCTCAGGATTATTTCTGGCTCAATGCTCAGAAATTGCCTCTGGCAAGCACGGGGGACCATATGGGACGCCGGGATTCGAACTGATGACCTTCTGCATGAAAGGCAAACGCCTAACCTCCATGCTATCTCTCCAGCCCCAGGATTGGCATAATTAAGAGTACTTGTGCTAATGAACTCAAAAAAGGTGAAAGGATAAAGTAAAGTGATTTTATATATGTATGACACTAGTATTGAAACTTTATCTCTGGTCCTCAGATTCTTCATAAGTAAAATTATGAAGTTAAAGTCCTTAAAGTTCTAATATTCTATAACCTAAGAGCTGTTTTGTTACCTAAGTAATATTGACATAATACTGCAAAGTACAAGAACTTAATCTGTAAGGTGCCACAAGCAATTTGAATATCCATTCTAGAAATCTAGTTCTTTCTAGAAATTCTATTAACTCTGAGTGCCACCAGGTATGGCCCAACCCCCCAAAAGTAGCATAGAAGCCAACTAAGCTCAATAAACAAAAAACAACACAGAAAGTGTTCAACAAGCCATAAACGGCTTATTAGTAAATCCCAGATAATGTGAGATATTACAATTTTCACAAATTTTACTTTATTTTTGTGGGGTGGCTTTCAGGGGCCACGTCTGGTAGTGCTCAAGGATTACTCCTACACTCAGGAATCGCTCCTGGCAGGCTGGAATACCAGAGATCAAACCCTAGGTCCGTCCAGGTCAACCCTGTGTAAGGCATCCCTACCACGATGCTATTGCTCCGACCCTTTACTTGACAATTTTTGATAACTCCACTTACCATTATTCTGTTATAACAAATAATGCAGTGTATTATTTATAAAATATGCAAAAATTTAAGAAACCAACAAAGTACTGCCTTCTAACAATCTGCTCATTCCCATCTACTTCACTGTACCATCTTACCTTTATACTTATTGTTCTTAATCAAATCATCAGCAACTCATAAGTCATTCCAAGGGACACTTTTGTAAACGTCTAATGAGACGTGCTTAACACAACGTGTCCTACCTACATTCAAACGTTTTGAAGAATTTTATATATAAATCAAATCTCATCAAGTTTAGTCTAACTACTGAAATGTCTTCTGCACTGAAATAAGCCATCACCTAATAGGACTCGGGGGCAGTAAGTATAACAATAGTGCCTGAGTATCCATAAACACAACAACAAAAGTAACAACTTAACACAGCAGAATAGTAACAAATGCACCAAGAATAACCACACAAAAAGAGAGCAGCTTGATTTTGCATGTATTGCCCTGCTGCCAAGCCAGCATTGCTCAGTACCAAGAACTCCCCTCAAAGGTAAACGAACAGCTAAGTGAGTAAACAGTTTCTCTAGCCTGTTCATGCACTGCATGAAAACCCCACTTAAAGCACCGCAAAAAGTTAGAGATATGGGACAGTGAAGAAAAAAAACATACACCACCTATATCAGGTACATATTGGAAATGACTTGCTCTGAAAGAACTAACCATTTCTGCCACTAGTCACTGATAAAAGGCATGGCCAGGAGATACTGCAGAGACCTGCAGCAGATTTCAGATGCCTACAGGTAATTGCAGTTCCACAGGATTTAACAGTCCCAACACTTTGCATGTTGGGGGGTCAGAAGTTTAATCCCCAGCAGCATATAGTACCTTAAACACTGCCAGGAGCAACTCTTGAATACAGAATCAGGAGTAGCACATTAGCACCATTAGATATGTCCCGCCAAGAAATTAAAAAAATGAAAAATCATTCCAAACTCCAGCTGAATGCATGACCCAAACTCCTATTCCATTCAAGCTGACTTAAAATATACACCACTCAACCTCAAAGCCCCACAGGGCTCCTCAAACTTTTTAAACAGGGGCCCAGTTCACTGTCCCTCAAACCATTGGAGGGCCAGACTATAGTAAAAACAAAAATTATGAACAAATTCCTATGTACACTGCATACATCTTATTTTGATGTGAAGAAACAAAATGAGAACAAATACAGTATGTGGCCCGCAGGTCGTTTGAGGACCACTGCTCTACAAGATGCTTGGGTGCAAGATAGCAATCTAGGCTCTCAACAATAACCCCAACTATCATTGATGTTCTCAGTGCTAGCTCCTTTAGCTGTTCTCTTGGAAGAGGGACAGCTTACACCTTTCACTGCTTCAACTATTTTATGCAGAGAAGAAAGAGCACACCGACAGCAAAGGCCACAGTAGCTAACTGTGGGTCAACATTAGTCTTCTATTACTGACCTATAATTAGCTGCAGATAATCTTCCCAGGCTGAAATTCCATCACTGACCTCCATTGCCATATACCCACAGCAGTTCCCGCTGTAATTTCCCCAATGTTTACCATGCTGAGGAGGAGGAGGAGGAGGAGGCGGAGGAAGAGGAGGAGGAGGAGGAAAAGGAGAGGCCAGGAAGAGGAGGAGGAGAAGGAGGAGGAGGAAAAGAAGGAGAAGGAAGGAGGAGGAGGAGGAAGAGAAGAAGAAGAAGAAGAAGAAGAAGAAGAAGAAGAAGAAGAAGAAGAAGAAGAAGAAGAAGAAGAAGAAGAAGAAGAAGAAGAAGAAGAAGAAGATGAAGAAGAAGAAGAAGAAGAAGAAGAAGATGAAGAAGAAGAAGAAGAAGAAGAAGATGAAGAAGAAGAAGAAGAAGAAGACGACAACGACGACGAAGAAGACAAAGACGACAACGACGACGACGAAGAAGAAGAAGACGACGAAGACGAAGAAGAAGACGAAGACGACGAAGAAGAAGAAGAAGAAGAAGAAGAAGAAGAAGAAGAAGAAGAAGAAGAAGAAGAAGAAGAAGAAGAAGAAGAAGAAGAAGAAGAAGAAGAAGAAGAAGAAGAAACACAACCCTTTTTTTTAAGAAGTTGCTGGTCTGCGTTTTGGGGGGGTTGTTATTTTTTTTTTTTTTCTGTGACTGATGGTTTTGGCTTTTGGTTTATTCTTTGTCTATTCTTTTTGTAATTTTGTTGATACCCCCTTATTGTTTTTTGTTTCTGCTTTGTTATTGCTACCTTTTTCTTCTTTTTTCCCTTCCTTCTTCTAAATGGATATTTATAACACCTAGATAGACTCCTCTAGTTTTTCTCTTTTTTTGTTTGCCTTTTTTTTCTTCTTTCCCCAATGGTACCAAGATCAGACAGTTGAATATTCATTTGGTGGAAATAAAAATTGATCAGAAGGGGCCTGGGAGATAGCATGGAGGTAAGGCGTTTGCCTTTCATGCAAAAGGTCATCGGTTCGAATCCCGGTGCCCCATATGGTCCCCCGTGCCTGCCAGGAGCAATTTCTGAGCATGGAGCCAGGAATAACCCCTGAGCACTGCCGGATGTGACCCAAAAACCAAAAAAAAAAAAAAAGTTGTTCACAATACAGTTTTAGACATTCAACATTCCAACACTAGTCAGTTGTGAGCTTATTTTTTTTTTTTTTTGGTTTTTGGGTCACACCCGGCAGTGCTCAGGGGTTACTCCTGGCTCCATGCTCAGAAATTGCTCCTGGCAGGCACGGGGGACCATATGGGGCACCGGATTCGAACAGATGACCTTTTGCATGAAAGGCAAACGCCTTACCTCCATGCTATGTCCCGGCCCCGTGGGCTTATTTTTTAATTGTCCATGTCCATCTACCCTTCCTGTTTTATCATACAACTGTGTGTTCCTTTGACAAAAACATCCCTCCCCAATGTGTGCAATCTTGATGCCCTTCCCTTCTAGGCAAAGAATGGGCAATAAACCCAAGCTACTACATTAGTTGCTATTTTTCTCAACCTCTGAAAAATATGAATCATGAGCATTATGATTACATTCAAGGAAAAACACAGAGAAAATATGTATCCTAATAGAAGCTTCAGTATAAATATCCACCTCTTTCTGCTCTCTAGGTCTTGGGAACTACTTAAGTAAAACTATTCTTTCAAAAACTAAATGTTTCAGGGGCTAGAGATAGTACCAGAGGTAAAAGACTTGTCATGCACACTACTGACCCCAGTTTGATCTCAGTTCAACATAAGGTCCCCTGGCACTACCAAGAGTCACTTCTGAGCACAGACCCAAGAACACCACAGGATGTTCTCAGAAAACTGGGAGTTGTAGGAGTTAAGTTTTTCAGGGGCTTGAAAGATAGTTATGACATTTACCTTATATACCACCTATTCCAGTTCAATTGCCAGCAATGTAAATGGTCCCCCAAATAACACCAGGAATGACACCTGAACACAAAGCCAAACACAGTCTGGACAACCCATCCCCAACTGAGTTTTTCAGCTCTTATTTCAAAAGTCCTAGTTTATCAATTTAGTAACTTACTTAGGTTAGTCAAGCCAACGTAAATGGATAGTAGGTAGAATTAAATAACCCTCAAAATGTATACAGGATATTATTTATTGATATTCATTAGGTTAGCCATTTATATCCCAAACAGTGACTTTTAAGTAATATAAAACTGAGGTTAATTTCAAAATACTTTAAACAAATTTAGATAGAAAAAGGAAAACTAATGTCAAACCAAGAACAATATGCTATCCTAAAAAAACACACACACACACACACACATAAAGAAATAGTCATCTATGTGCTTCTAACTAGGCTTATTTTTTAATGACATAATATTTATAAAATAAACATCATGTAGATAAAGAAAAAATGCGTTTAATTAGAATTATGTCAAAATTTTAGTTTGAATCTTACTATTCAAGATCCCTCCTCTGGAACACCCACTTCAAATCTTCTCACTACCAACTGAATTGTGGTAAACTGCATCAGTATTAAGAGGTCAAACATATCTAAAAATATCTATTTACGCAGCTGACTGATATTTCCATTTGTCTGAGTGATATGTAATCTACCTCAGTCTGCATAAAACAAACAGTAAAGTAGACACAGAGCAATAACCAACTTGTGCAAGGCCTTGTACCGCAATCTTTACCAACAACTTAAAAGAACTCTTTTAACCCCACCTCTGCTCCACCACTGACCTAGTTTCCAAATTCCAAAGCTATGTCAAACGCAAAGCTTAAAACAAGCCTTTTAATAGTCATATGATTTTAAGTAGGAAGAAAATTAGGTTTCCTACTCTAGCCTAGAAAGTTTGTTCACTACAACAAGTTGATTTAAAAACATAAGCAAGAGGGGCCGGAGCGGTGGCACAAGCGGTAGGCATTTGCCCTGCACGTGCTAAATTGCACTAACCTAGGATGGACCGTGGTTGGATCCCCTGGAGTCCCATATGATCCCCCAAGCCAGGAACGATTTCTGATAGCATAGCCAAGAGTAATACCTGAATGTCACCGGGTGTGGCCCAAAAACAAACAAACAAAAAAACATAAGCTAGAACTATAAGCATTTCTAGTATGTGAGAAGATAAGTAAAAGAGCACAAAATAAACAGAAAATGTCCGATATAATACACATAAAATTGAAAGAACAAAAATTACACACCCAATAAAATGTAAATACAATACATATATAGTTGTATATGTGTTTACATATGTACTTATATAAATAAATACATAAAAATCAATATATTTTGAATACATATTACATTTACTTTTTCTCCTATAATTTTTAATCTATAATAAAAAAGTATCTACGAGCTATTCTGAAATAAAGAAATGATATTCCCTTTAATTCTCATTTACATAGTCAGACATTAAATAAAAATACAATCTGTATCTTATATTGCTCTTCAACTCAACATGTTCCCACTAAATTGGCTGTTATTAGAGTTCTTTAACTATTCATGCAAAGGATTACTTTAGACAAGGTCAAGACATTCCCATTGTAAAACAGACTGAGAAGAAGACACATTAAGTAATTGAAAAGTGGATCAGAGAGATAGCATTGAGGTAAGGTGTTTGTCTTTCATGCAGAAGGACAGTGGTTCAAATCCCGGTATCCCATATGGTTCCCCATGCCAGCTAGAGACGATTTCTGAGTGTAGAGCCAGGACTAACCCCTGAGCACTACCGGTGTGACCCAGAAACAAAACAAAACAAAACAAAAGTAATTAAAAAGTAACAATTTCAATGCCCATCAGTTTCAGATTTAACACTTGGATTCAACCTTCTCAAAAATACACAGATGTACTTTAAAGTTGCATATCACCAATGACAGTGAGGCAAACAAAGAACATGCTAACCCCTCTGACCACACAGCATTTTGTTCATACAAATAATATCTATCCTGGGAAATAACAAGTACGTGTCCCCTGTTGATAGTAGCATCTTTTTTTTTGGTTTGTGGGTCACACCCGGCAGCGATCAGGGGTTACTCTTGTCTCTATGCTCAGAAATCACTCCTGGCAGACTCAGGGGACCATATGGGATGCTGGGATTCAAACCACTGGCCTTCTGCATGCAAGGCAAACACCTTACCTCCATACTATCTCTTTGGCCCAGATAATAGCATCTTCAAAGCAGAATTAACTACAACAAATAAATAACTAGATAAATACAACATCACCACTAGCAATGAGAGCAAAAGTAAATTTTCTAAGGGCTTTGATTTTTATTTATTATTTTCAAAATGATGTTGGGCAGAAGAATTACATTGCCTCTAAAGAATATAAAAATTAAGTAAATCTGAGAGAGTAAACAGGAGGTTAAAGAGCCTAACCATGCATGGGGCCTGACCATGGTTCAATCCACAGAAGTTTCCCAAGTATCACTGGATAAAATCCTGAAGCTTTCAAGCACCCTCGGGTGTGGCCTTTGAGACCCTCAAATCCTTTCCCAGCATGGCAGAACCCAGGCAGCACCATACTCTCGGGCCTTTACACTAAAATACCAGCCAGTTGACTTGACCCTAGAAGAGGCTCAGCTTAGAGGCCAAAAATACAAAGAAATAAAGTAAAATATTTGTGATATTAGCAGACTGTATATAACAACGGAACAGAATAGGGAGTGCTGAAACAAGTCACACATATATAATTAGTTTTCAACAAAAGTGCCAAGGAAAGCCAATTAAAAAGGAAAATATTCTCAATAAAAACTGGATATTCATCTTTAAAAAAAAAAAGTTGGTGCTTTGACAAGCACAAAATTTAATTTAAATAAATCAGAGACTTACATACAAAAGTCAATACTATAAGCTTCTAAAACAAAACATGAGAGAAAGCAAACTGGAAGAGGGTGGAAAAAAGTTCATAGGAGACTAAAAACCCAAACCTGGGGGAAAAAAACAATGATGAACTTCACTAAAAACTAAAAACCTCTCAAAAACAGTTCAAACTGAAAAGGCAAGTGACTGTGAAAAACAAACACTTGGGAGCCGGGAGGTGGCGCAGGAGGTAAGGTGCCTGCTTCCTTGCCTGCGCTAGCCTAGGACGGACCACAGTTCGATCCCCCGGTTCCCATATGGTCCCCCGTGCCTGCCAGGAGCGACTTCTGAGCGCATAGCCAGGAGTAACCCCTGAGCGTCACTGGGTGTGCCCCCCCCCAAAAAAAAACAAAGGAAAACACTTTACATAAATTAAATATATAAAATACACATATATATCTGATAAAGAACTAGTTCCAGACTACATAAAGAGCTCTCAAAAATGAGTAATAAGAAAACAATGTTTGAAATAGATAAATATTTTTAAGTTAAATGTTTGGCCAATAGACAATGACATTGAAACTAAAATGCAAACCAAGCAGGTCAGAGTCAAGTGGATGACCCCCTCTTAATCTTCAGTACCACATATGGTCCCCTGAACAGCACCAGGAATGATCCTTGAGCACAAAGCCAAGAAAAACATTAAGCTATGCCACATGTGGCCCCCCAAACAAACAAACAAAAAAATAAAAACATAAAAGAGCTAATACTATACAACCACTAAAGCATATATTTGGAAAGAAGGTGTTGTGGAACTCAGGGGCTGTTCCTGTCTTTAATCTCAAGGATTACTTTTAGTGGTGTTTGGGGAACCATGCTGGAAAGCAAACCTGGCCTTCCTTCATGAAAAGCTTTGTGCTACAGTCCACAGTGTTATCTTCTTCATATCTAGCTTAAAAGTTTTAGACTAACGCCTTTCATGCAGAAGGACGGTGGTTCGAATCCCGGCATCCCATACAGTCCCCTGTGCCTGCCAGGGGCGATTTCTGAGCATAGAGTCAGGAGTAACCCCTGAGCGCTGCCGGGTGTGACACCCCCCCCAAAAAAAAAAAGTTGTAGACTATCATGAGTTGCCAAAAATAGGGAGAAACTCATATAATGTTGGAAATGCAAAGTGATAGACACCCCTTAGTATTTATACTATGTTCAAAGATGATTACATGAAATTCACACAGAAACTATATGTTATAAACAAATCAAAAACTAGAATCAAGTTTAATTGTCTCTCAACAAACGAATAAATGTTAGTACATTTATTCATAAACTACAATACTATCTATCAATAAAATGGCACAAAAATATCACAATAAATAGCACAATATCGTAACAGAAAATATCACAATAAAATGGCACAAAAATATCACTGCAAAGGTCTGACCAGAGTAGATAATCTGATTCTATTTATATGTCATTCTAGAACAAACAAAAACAATTTAAAGTAAATAAATATGCTTTTGCTTTTCATTACAGTGACTGAAACCAGGGCTTTGTACATGTGAGACAACTGCTCTACCACTACACCACTAGACCACATCTGGGGCTATGAAATGGGATCAGTCTCTTGCTGGAACAAAGAGAAACATTAAGCAGAAAAGGACAGAGATGTGAAGAAGAACAGATAAAAATGTTCGAAATCATAACAATGGCCGGAGAGGTGGTGCAGGCGGTAGGGCATTTGCCTTGGACACGCTAACCTAGGATGATGGACCTCGGTTCAATTGCCCAGCGTCTCATATGGTTCCCCAAGCGATTTCTGAGCATATAGCCAGTAGTAACCCCTGAGCATCACTGGGTGTGGCCCAAAAACCAAAAACAAACAAGCAAAACAAACAATGGTATTAGCTACATGTAGTCATATTTGTCAAAATACATTAAACTACATATGTTGACAGCATTTTATTCCAGGCAAATTATATCTTAAATAAGGAAATAACTTTAAGGATTATTGATGCTTTAAGTAATAGAGAGTAAAAAAGAATTCTAAACTAGAGATGAGCAGAATAACATTGAAAGATAACCACAAAATGTAGCTGAGGGGACTCATTTCATCAGTAAAATGGGACTAGATAATAGGATAGTTTGTCAGTATTAAATGAGATAGCTAGTTTAATACCAGAACTGATAGATTATAAACACATGTCTCAAAAAAAATCAATAAATTAAGGTAACAGTTCAGTGGAGTAAATCTTGAAGAATATCAGAAATAAAGTATTTCAAATGACCATTTAAAAGAGGGAAAAGAAATGAATGGGATAAAAGAAGGATGTTGTAGGTGGAGGGAATGGTACAGCAGAGAAGAATGGAGGTGGAAAGAAGAAAGTCTGGTGTAGGAGAAAGCAAAATTAGCGTGCCTGTGGAAACAAATCCATATATGGAAGTAACAAAAAAATTATAATAACACCCAGGGTAATCTTTCTCTCTGATGTAGAAATGTCATTTAAATTTTACAGTAGGTTCCAAAATAGACAATTCATCCACATGATGCTATGCTACAAGATAAATCTATTCAAGTGCTTTAAATAGGAAAAAAGAAAGAAAATGTTCTGTCTGTTGAAAAAGTTGTTTACAATCATCAGCTTCAATCTCCTGGAGAATGGCCATGGTTTTTGCTACAAAGAAAAAAATAATTATTTAAATGTGATTATAGTTACCATATTCGTATAAGACGACCCCCCTAATTTTGCAGTTAAAACATAGGTTTAGGCCTATATTTGCTGTATCAGACGGAACGCTCCTGTGCTGCAACTGTATGTACCACAGTAAGCCAATCCACAACAAGCAAAGGTTCAAAGGTTCTACAGTAATAGACTTCCTCTCTGACTCTGGCCAATCTGAGCAGGCTTTTTACAGTGTAGATTCGGGTCCAGAACACTGTCTAATTTACATGCATAAAAAGCCTGCTTGGATTGGCTGAGTTAGAGAGGCTGTCCGAGCAGCCTTGCGAGTTGGAAAATTCGTTTTGTGGCAATATTCAGACAATTTTCGTTTAGTTGCATATTGAAACATTTTTCGGGATATACTCAGCTATAAGACGACCCCCGATTTTCGGTTGACTTTTTTTTGTTTCAAAAGTCGTCTTATATGCCAGAAAATACGGTACACTGTAGGACAATCACTGTGCTCCTGAGACTAAGAATGCCTTTACATTTTCCAGAATATGAATTCTTTAAGTCACTGTTAACTTAAAAACAAGAGAGAGAGAGAGA
>PVKC010027344.1:0-15779 GCA_004027635.1 Crocidura indochinensis | reverse complement strand
CCCATAGATGAGTGAGACCATTCTGCGTTTTTCTCTCTCTTTCTGACTTATTTCACTCAGCATGAGAGATTCCATGTGCATCCATGTGTAGGAAAATTTCATGACTTCATCTCTTCTGACAGCTGCATAATATTCCATTGTGTATATGTACCACAGTTTCTTTAGCCATTCGTCTGTTGAAGGGCTTCTAGATTGTTTCTTTCATGCAAATGTTCATGGCTTCGAATCCCGGTGCCCCATATGGTCCCCCGTGCCTGCCAGGAGCAATTTCTGAGCATGGAGCCAAGAGTAACCCCTGAGCACTGCCGGGTGTGACCCCCCAAACAAAACAAAACAAACAAAAAATAGTTGAAATCAAAGAAACAATGAAGAGAATACTGATGATCAGTCCTAAGGTGAGACAGATGAGAATGGGGTCAAAATGGTAAAGAAGAAAGAATTTCAGTTTTAAAGTAAGTAATTTCTGGTGATCACACTTATTGAATCCTGATCTTACTTACTGAAATTTCCTCTCAACATTCTCATACACAAGAACTCACCTATGTGAAATTACTGAAAATGTGAATTAATTTGATGGTGGTTTATTCCATCATACCATATCTTCACATTATATTTGTATATATTATAATTTTATTTGCCCATTATTCTAATAAAGCTTAGAAATATATTGGAAACAATCTTGTTCTTTTAAGTTTACATTTTACTATTGAAATAATTAATTGACCATTGTTAAGTTTATTTTTATATATGACCAAGATATTGGCTCAGTTTCTCAACACTTTTCATAGACAATCTATTCTATGATTATCTTAGTTCTGCTGATTTACAGATAATTTCAATTACAGTGCAACTCTGATTGCCTCAGCCTCTTTTTTCTTTTTCTCTGAAAGCAAAAGTATTAGCTTGTTTTGCCAGTTTTCTTTTATGTAATGCCTCCCCTTATATTTCCTCGCCCTAATTTAACATCTACAACAATCTTAATTTTAATTAAGATAATATTCTGTGATAGTGGGGTTTAGTTTCTTAAAATATGATTTTGGTTAGGAGAAATAAATTTAAATCATAGCACCTCCCAATAAGTCAAGGACTTCAATGTTTTTAATCTCAGCCAAAGTTAATATAGACTATTCTCTTAAAAGTTCTTTATAGTGAATTCCTTAAAGTCATATCCAATGCAAATACATTTGTTTAAAGTTCTCTGGTGAAGATTGTTTTGGTAACAACCTCCAAAACTAGAAGATGATATTCCCATTGTTACTCTTTTGGTGATATTGTCATTTGAAATAGTTATATTTATCTGTGTAGTATGAAACATTCTCACCAAGCTCTATGTTATGTTTTACTTTTGTTCTCAAATACTGTTAAGGCACCTCACATATATTAAGTGTTTAGTAATAATCATAAATTGAATAACTTTCTCTGTTAATGTTTCCCAATTTTCTGAAAATAGAAATTATTACCATAAATATTAATTTTAAGATATGAGGCTTCATTTTCTATGTTCAATATTTTTATTTTTATTTAAAAGAAAAAAGAAAGCGCTTGATAGCTTGATTGTTAGTACAGCAGGTTGGATGGTTGCTTCACACATTGTATCCTGGGCATCCCATATGGTCCTCTAAGCATTGCCAGGGGGTAATTCCTAAGTGCAGACCCAGGATTATGTCCTGAGTATGCCAAATTTGGTCAAAAACCAAAAGTACTGTGACCAAAATAAAAAAAGAAGACAAATAACAACAACAAAGAAAAAACTCACTTGATATTTTCTGAGAAAACAAGCCAATAGTACTTCTTTTGCCCAGGGTCTAAAATTAACAACTCTCAGCTTTATGTAATGAACAATAGACTTTTTTTTTCTCTTTTTATTTTCTGACCATTTCAAACATCAACTGGATGCATATTCAGCAGTCTGGGCAGATGAAGGCTCTTGACACTGCACTGTGAAACTAAGGAAACAGGCATGTGAAACTACAAAATTTTCTTGGGATTTTTCAGGTGCCTGTCATCTCAACAATGTGCCCTGCTTCTGTGTTTCCACATACTCATTCCAGTTGAAATTTGAAGAAAACCCCATAAAACTATATCATCAGTGGTGAAACTATAATGATGAACACATGGAATTCCATTGAGGAGAATATCTATTGTGAAAATGTACGGACAAACGCAATTCTGTCTCCTTTGTCTTACCAGGACACAAGCCATTTAGTCATCACAAGTGATTTCACCTTAATGCAGCCAGCACTCCCAGAACAACACGTTTCCATTGCTGTCAAGGAATATAGTGCAAAGGATAAATTAGTCCCATAAAGGGAGAGAATAGAAATAGCTCCTTAAACACTTTCTTTAGAAAGTCATTTAAAACTCTTAGTCTGACTGTTTGCTTCCTTTATAGGCAGCTGTGTTATTTGCTGACTATAATTTTTATGTTTTTGTTCACTCAGTAAAAATACAGTTACCTAACAAGTAGTCTTATTGAAACCTATTCTGTCATTGTGAAGATAAGCACCTGGTTAACTGAAATTTGTTTATTGTTCTAAGTACAACTATGAACCACTAAGCTTTATATACCTATAAAACTGAATAATTTAATAGTATACTTAACTGATATAATTATAAATGCCTAATTTAATTAATATTCTAAAATTTCTGTTATAACATAATATTCTTTTCAAATATTGCTGCTACTTTCAAAATTGAATTATGAACAGCTTTGGTGGTGAAAAGTCTTTATTCTTCATTTAGGTTATTATATATAATAAATAACATCTGAGAATCAAATGGGTATAGTGTACAGTTATTCTGGAACTTGGAGAAATATGGAGTATAAATGAAGACATTTATTTTTGTGCATACTTTCTAATATCACTTTCTGATTTTTTTCTAATAAATTCAGACATAGTAGCATGGTTTCAAACATATAAACATGACTTGAAAAAAGTTAATAATCTTTCAAGATGCAATCAATTTGTAAGTGAACATATACATTTTGGTATATCATAGCTACAATTTACTAAGAAATACTCGACATATAACACTGTTTAATTTTTAAGGTTTATAAATTATAATTTAATATGACCTATTGTAAAATAATTACAAAAGTACAGTTAATTATATGCATCTCCTCACATAATTACCTGCTTTTGACTAGAATGAAAACATGAAAAATATAATCTCTGATTAAGTTCTAAGTATATGACAGTTTTTGTTTTGTTTTGGTTTGGGTTTGGGGGCACACCAGGCAGTGCTCAGAGGTTACTCCTGGCTGGGTACTCAGAAATTACTCCTGCAGGCTTGAGGGACCATATGGAATGCCATGAATTCCAGGTCCATCCTGGGTTGGCCTTGTGCAAAGTAAATGCCTTATAGCTGTGCTATCCCTCCAGCCCCTATAACATTTTTTTTAAACTAGAGTCACCAAGAAGTTATAGTTCTATTTATAGGATTTATTTATCTTATAATATAAATCTGTACTCAGCTCACATCTTCTCATTTAGCACATCTCTATAACCACAATAGAAAAAAAATGCTTTGCATCTATGGATTTACCTTTATAGATTCTATATCATAATTCTATATACTCAGATTTAATGAATAATATCATACAGATGTTTACTAATTTATTTTATTTAGAAATGCCTTCAATATCTATGTTGTTGTCATCCTTGTCCTTCCACACAACTTTTCACTCCCTTATAAGTAAAAGTGAGCAAATAATACTATAATAAATGTTTGAATGACAAATATATTAGGCAGTTTTAGTATTAAATTATTAACTTGAAGATGAACCTGTATATTTTTGTCAAAGGCTACCCACATCAAGTGTACTACTAATGAAAGCAATTTCTGGAAATAAGTAAAAAAAATCAATATAAATAGGAAGGGCAAAATGGCTCAGATAAACGTGATGCAGGTATTTTATCATTTTCTGCTGATAGTGTGACACTGATGTCATGTTGGTAGTGTGGTTCGAGTCTCCCTAACCCATGACAATTTCTTCAGATTGGTTTGATTCTGTTAGGTATCAATGCTGCATAATCATTGATTAACTGATGGAACTGGTCTCCTCTCTTAGTTAAAATATAAGTTCCTCTCATTAAAAATTTTATTGACATTTGTTTTCTTGTAGTTTAGTCATCATTAAGCAGAAATGGAATTTTATGTTTGAGAAACTGTGTTTTGCTTGCATGAGAGACTTGAGTCATAGACAGTCTGTCAACAGGTTTTCAGAGATACATCATTAGAAATGAACTATTTTTAGGTTGTCTGCCATCAACCCATGTTGCTTCCAATCTATCCTTCTTTTTGCATCAATAACTGCTTCTTAAAATTCTGTTTCTGCTTAGTAAATGATCAAGAATAGCAGTTGAACCTTTAATATTCTCTCTTGGGTACATTTTCAAACTTCAACAAATGTACTACCCTTTCTCTTCATCCTCAAAAAGTTTAACTTGAATAAAAATAAATATCTACTTATTGGTCCTATGAGGGTTAATATATCCAGAGATGAAATTACCAATTAAGTAGCTTGATTTCATGAAGTTCTAGCATCATTTTCTTGAATAAAATCTGATGTTTCATTATTATCATTCATTTCTTCAGTTTCATATTTTAATATTTAAGGGTTATACCTTCACTAAAATATCTAAATTTCAAATTATTAGCAATATACATGTTAGTGTGAAGGCTTTTTCTGACAGCAAGTATAATGGATCAAAATTCAGAAAAGAGACATTTTTAGGTCAATGAAAAGTCACCACTATATGAAGAGAATGTTTATGAGTGTATATTTCAATATTCCTTTAAAAACCCAAAACCAAAAAAATTAATTTTGTGATCATCAAAATTAAAAAGGTGATGGGCCTAAGTGGTGGCACTAGAGGTAAGACATCTGCCTTGCAAGTGCTAGCCTGGGATAGACTGTGGTTTGATCTCCCGGCATCCCATACAATCCTCCACAAGCCAGGATTGAGCATAGCCAGAAGTATCCCCTGAACATCAACAGAACTGGCCCCAAAACAACTACAACAACAAAAGATGATTAATTTTAAGGTAAATCAAGACTTCAGGAAACAGGCTGTGAATTGATTTCTATTTATGTATTTTAAAAATTTCATATAATTAAAAGCATAAAATTTTATATAATTAAAAATTTATATTTTAATAATTTAAATTTTATTCTTAATTTATATTTTTATTTTATAATTCTATTTTATAAACTTATTTTATTTTTATAAAGTAACTTTACAAAATATTTATAGTTGAGTTTCAATTTTATTTTAATATCAATCCCATTACCAGTGTTCCCATACTCCATCAGCCCCCTACCAATTTCTCCACCTTGGGCAAATTAAATGCAGTGATTTTTAGCTTGGCTCTGACGTTTTGGATCTGTTGAGTCTCTGCTTTGGATATATAATAACTATGCCACACACCCACATGACCAATATAACTAAAATCCCATGTTCCGAGTTGTTTTCCTTTCTCATCTTCCTTCATATCTTAATTTATCTTCTCTGTTTTTTTCCTCTCTACACTCTGGGGTCCAGAGTGTTCCTCTCTAGGTTTTGGGGTCCAGAGTGATTGAGGCAGCTCCCTTTATTACAGTGCGTTTTCTAATAGAGCAGGTAAGTAGGATCATTCTGTTTGTCCAATTTATTTTACCGTTTATTTCATTCAACATATTATCCCGTTTCAACCAGAAAGCTACAAATTGCATGACTTCATCATTCCTTCAAAATTTATAGTGTTCTATTGTGTATATGTACCACATCTTCATCATTTCTTTATCTATTGTTAGACACCTAAGTTGATTCCATATTTTTATTTGTTTGTTTGTTTATTGTTTTTGGGTCATACCTGTTGACGCTCAGGGGTTACTCCCGGCTATGCGCTCAGAAATCGGTCCTGGCTTGGGGGACCATTTGGGACGCCACGGAATCGAACAGCCGTTAATCCTAGGCTAGTGCTTGCAAGGCAGATTCCTTACCTCTAGCGCCACCGTTCTGGTCCCTGATTCCATATTTTAGTTACTGTACTCATTACTACAATAAATAATAGTGTGGGTATATCCTTTTTAATAGAGGTTTTTTAAGTTCTGGGAGTAGATACTCAAAAGTAGAACTGTTAGAGCATATATTTTGTTGCTTAATTCTAAGTTTACTGAGGACTTTTCTATACTGCTTTTCACAGGGGTTTGAACAATATTGAGACAATATTTCCACTAGCAGTGGATGACAATTACTTTTTTGCCACATCCCCACCAGCACAGATTGGTCCATTTTTGGGTGTGACCCAAAAAGAAAAAAAAAACTAATTCTCCTCAATATTTACTCCTGTAGCAGGGGTTTGGCATCCTAAGCACCTGCTGCCAATAATATAAATATCTGTTCTCTTTAATTTTATTTATCTATTTTTGTTTTTTGAGGTCATACCTGGCAATGCTTGGGTTTATTCCTGGTTCTGTGCTCAGGAATCACTTTTAACCTTGCTTGGGGACCATTGGCTTGTATGATTGTTTCCCATCCTTACACTTTGAATCTGTATTTATCCTTTATATTTAGGTGCATTTCCTGCAGGAAGCAGATGGCTGGATTTTTCTTTTCTGATACTCTGTGCCTTATAGAGGGGAGGTTAGTCCACTGATATTGAGCGAGTTTAATGATATATGAGATGGTTTTGCCATTTTTGTGTATATATATATGTGGACTCTAGCTTTTCTTTTTTTTTTTGCAAGAGTTTGTTTTTCATAGTTGACCTTCCACTATTTTTTAGAGGACTGGTTCAATTGTCATAAATTCTGACAGTTCTTGTTTGTTTAAAAAGATAGAGAATCCCTCCCTCAGATAAGAATCCCCCTCTAACATTTAAATAATACTGGATATTCCACTTTGGAGAATAGTGGGCTCTAGGCTAGAATTTTTTTGATTCAAAATTGTAATATATCATCCCACTGTCCTGGTTTGTAAGAAGATATCATATGAAAATCTGTTACAATTCTTATGATGTTTCCCATATATTTGAGAGTTTTTCTTTCTTGTTGCTTTAAGTACTCTGTCATAATTTTTTGATTTTACCATTTAGATTACTATGCATCTTGATTTTTTTTAGTTTACTTTGTACTATAATCTTGGGTTTTTTGAATGTGTAAAAGAATATATATATTTAGATATCATAAAAGTTAATCAGTCAGATGTTAATCCCCTTTCCCTTTTTCTCTGCTATTGGTATTCATATGAGTTGAAGATTATTTCTCTTGATATTATCAATTACAAATCTTAAATTATCTTTCATTCATTTATTTCTAGTTTTTGTCATTTCAATATTGGTGATGGTCAGTATTTTGTCTTTATTATCACTGACATGGTCCTCCACATGTCCACATGTTGAATTCTGTTGGTTTGGTTGGTTATAGTATATTTTAATTCTTTTACTTCTTTTTGTATGGACTATTTAATACCTTGGAATTTATCAACCTTTCAGTTGGTTAAATTGTTCTTCTAATGACACTCTAATTTCTATTACATGGAACATTGCTTTAAGTTCTTCATTGATGAGAGTTGAGGCTTTATTTGAGCTCAATGAATTGACAGACTAGTTTCTCTCTCTAGCAGATCATGTGAATTCCTTTGTTTCCTCATTGTTCTTAAAGATTTGTGGCTGCTCTGATTTGAGGTTCAGATTCCAAATTTTCTGAGATCTGAAGTGTTTCTTTATATTTCAGCACAGTTAGTATCTATAATCTGTTATTCTAACAATGTCAATGCTCAAAATCCAACAGCTCCTTCTCCTCCTTGCCATATTTTTTAACCAAAGTTCATTTCAAATAAAGGCTATAAAAATAGGTTATTTTGTCATTTCAAACATAGATTGCTTGCTACATTTATTACTTTTTCAAGATCTTTTAATTAAAGAAGGGTAGTCCTGTGAAAGACACTGAATGATAAAGGAGGTGATTTTATTCTGATTACTATTCTAAGAGAGCCATTCGTTAATGAAGATTGTCTCAAAGAAGAGATTTATAACATTAGCTAAATAAGAGAGTCATGAAGAAGGATGGACAGTGAGTCCTATGGAGTTGGAGAGGAGACTGAGGTTAATTCTTATCTTGGAATATGCAAAAACATGGTGGTCCTTCATGCTTAGCTATATCCCAGAGGAAAAGGGTGAATAATATAAATTAAACATAGTCAATCTGTTTTAATTTATTAAAAAAGAATATCATTCTTCTTCACTGTATTAGATAACCCAGAAGATTAAATAAAAAAATTTAAATCACTAAGGCAGATGTGAAAACTTGAATCCTTTGGGGAAAAGTTTATAAAGGTTTTAAAGTCTAGCTTGCTTTAACCAAAATAAAGAAAATCTCTTCTTCATTGACATTTTATATTCCTTTAGATATTCCTGACAATGTTTTTACCTTGGGAGAGATACGCTCTGTTTCAGTCATTTTTACCTTAGGGAAAAACACCTAATTCATGAACTGAAATATATCCTACCTACCTTACATATTAAGCTATACCACTCTAAAATTTCTGCTCCTGGCTGAGTATCGTTCAAACTTTTATCTAAGTTCAGTTACTTCTATTTAACAAGATAAAATCAGGAAATATATACTTATAAATAAATTGTAAGAAATTGTAATCTGCCCATTGGAATATTTCTTAACATATAAACCAATTGGCATAAATATACACCTCAGAGATTTTTACAAGGCATGTTTCTATAGCATAACTTCTCAAATGACAAAACTGAAATAATTGTTAATAAATTTAAATATGTGATCTCTTTCTAAGATTCAAAATGAGGCAAAACATTGAAAGATAATTTATGCATATTTATTAATATCTCAATATTCTATCTTACTTTGAAATTATCAAAGTATTTAAATAATTGGTTAAATTATAAGAGCTAAAGTTTCCCAAAGGTCTTGAAAGTCACTCTCATTGCCGACATGCTATAAATAAAACAATTACTGCTGAAATAAAATGGTCAGCATAATTACATTATTTGTTTAAATATGAAATTATACTTTTATTATTTTAAATAATAACATTCTAAAACAGTAATTTAGCTTCTTAAGTAAATTAATATATATTCGTATGTTATAATATTATATATAATGTTATGACATATAATAAAATATCTTTATTATCTTATGCTCCAATAAGTGAGAGGTGTGAATATTTTAATTAAAATATTAAGCTAGTCATTTTTAATAATTTATCTAAATATTATGAACCTGAATTCCTAAACATACCCATTATTTTTATAAAAATACTTTTAAATGTTGGGAAGCAGAAAGTATTTGAGAGTTAGTTTCCTTAATTTATTGTAATCTTTTGCTAATTCAATGCACTAATATACTTATTTATAACAAACTTATCAGAATGAAGTTCCATTGAATGTACTTTAATCTAATTACTATACATAAAATATTACACTTAATGTGGTAGATAAGTGCTTTTTGTAATTAAAGATATGTGGTATTATTGGCATATGAATTATAGGGTTATAGCTTTAATTCTAAAATATCATCAAGCTCTTCTAGGAAATTGGAGAAACAGAAACACTCTCAAATAGTTTTTATGAAGTTACATCTCCCTGATAGCAAAAGCAAAGACATAAAAAAAGAAAAGAAAAAAGTTAGCATCCTTGTGATGAACAAGATGCAATCAATGGCCCTCATCTAAATATGAGCAAATAGAAGACAAAGTAAATGATGGTGATCTAGGATCATCCCAGGAATACAAAGATGGTTCACACACACGTGTCAATCAACATAATGCACTATATCAATAAAAAACATGTTAATATTAGCAGATGCAGATAAAGCACTTGATAAGGTTCAGCATCATGCATGATAAAAATTCTCAAAAGAGGGGCAGAGTAATAACATAGCTATAGGGAATTTGTCTTACACCTGGCTTTGATCCAACCTAGGTTTGATCCCGAGTCTCCCAAATGGTCCCCTGAGCCTGCCAGAGATAATTCCTGAGTATAGAGCCAGGAGTAACCCCTACTATGGGCTGGCCCAGCTGTTTTGAATACAATTTCTCAAAAAGAGGACATTCCTCAAAAAGCAAGCAAGAAAGCAGGCAAGCAAGCATGAAGGAAAAGAAGAAAAATAAAGGAAAGAAAAAGAAAGGAAGAAAGAAGTAAGGAAGAAGAAGGAAGAAAAGGAAGAAAGGAAAGAAGGAAGGAAGAGAAAGAAAGGAGGGGAAAAGAAGAGGAAGAAGACAGAAGAAAAGACGAAGAAGAAGAAAAGGAGAAGAAAAGAAGGAGAGGAAGAAGAAAAGAAGGAGGAGGAGAAGAAAGAGAAGCAGAAGAAGAAGGAGAAGGAGAGGAGAAGGAGGAGGAGGAGGAGAAGGAGGAGGAGGAGGGGCCGGGCGGTGGCACTAGAGGTAAGGTGCCTGTCTTCCCTGTGCTGCCTAGGAGGGACCGCGGTTCGATCCCCCGGTTTCCCATATGGCCCCCCAAGCCAAGATCGACTTCTGAGCGCATAGCGAGGAGGAGGAGGAAGAAGGGTAGGGGGAAGGGGAGGAGGAGGGGAGGGGAGGGGGAGAGGGAGGAGAAAAAGAAGAAACGAAAACATACCTAGAAATTGAGTTTCCATAACCCAGTAATACCTCTTCTGGTAATATACCTTAGGGACTCAAAAACAAGATGCAGAAGAGGCATCTGCACTTCTGTGTTCATTGCAACACTATTCATAACATTCAGGATCTAAAACAACTCACAGATCTAATAGCAGATGATAGGATAAAGAAATTATGGTACAGCTACACAATGGAATAAATGTGCAGCTGTTAGGAAAAATGAATTAAATTTTATTATATATGAAATTACATGCAGAATATTATGCTCAGTAAAATGGCACACAAGGAGAAAGGAGATATAGTATGATCACATTTATTTGTTGGATATAAAAAACCAGATTGTATGGTAACAATACCCAAAGATAATAGAGATGAGGTCCAGGGGGACTATTCAATGGTAGTACAAAGAGCGGGGGAGTGCAATTGTCAGAGAAGGGACTACTGTAAAATAGTTGGAAATTATTATTCTGGACAATAACTGGATTCTTAAATAAGGTAAAGTATAAGCATGATACCCCTCAGCAACAAATATTAAAAACTGCAGTGCCTAAAAGGAAAAGAGAGAGAATAAAATAGGAAGAGAGAAAGAAGAAAAAATCCTGCCATTAGTGACAGAAGTTGGAAGATGAATTGGGGGAATGAAACTGGCGATAGTGGTGATGAAAAATGTATATTGGTGGAAGGATTTGTATTTGGATTGGAATTGTATGTTTGAAATTCGATCATGAACAACTCTATAACTGTGTATCACAGATTGACTCAATTAAAAGAAATTTTTTTTTTTTTTTTGGTTTTTGAGTTACACCCGGAGGCGCTCAGGGGTTACTTTACTTGCACTCAGAAATCGCTCTTGGCAGGCATGATGAAAACATATGGGATGCTGGGATTCGACCTACCATTAGTCCTGGATTGGCTGTTTGCAAAACAAATGGCCTATCTCTGTTCTATCTCTCTGCCCTGATTCAATTAATTTTTTAAAGACATATAATCAGGAGATGGACTAGTGGCGCAAGTGGTAAGGCATCTGCCTTTCCTGTGCTAGCATAGGACGGACCTCGGTTCGATCCCCCAGCGTCTCATATGGTTCCCCAAGCCGGAAGCGATTTCTGAGCGCATAGCTAGGATTAACCCCTAAACATCACCCAGTGTGACCAAAAAAATCCAATATATATCTAATCAAATACCAATTTTACAGACATAATATCTAACAATAAAAATAAGTAGAATTTTAACTCATAAGTCAATTATCTATAAATAAACTCTTATAAACTGGGCCAGCTTAATAAAAAATTAAATATGCTATTATTCATTTCAGATTCAGGTATTTTTAAAACAAGGAAAATTAAAGTAATTTTGTTCAAACCTACTGACTTTCTACATATATGAAGTGTATTCTCATTACACCTTTAGATTTTATTTCTAAAGCAATCAGACAATTTAAAGCAAATCTCTTTTTGTCTTGATAAGCAAAACTCTATTCTATTACCATTGTTATGTATTTCTCAGTGATCATTACTCTAATATAGCCACAAAGTCATACACGTATAACTAGTGAACACTAATAACTAATTCCTACAAAAATTTCTATATGTAGAGTGGAAAATTTAAATATCCTTTAAATATTCCTAAATTATAGGTACTTCATAATATATAAACTTTGACACAAAGATTGAAACTTTTAAGTATTTAAAGACATACTTAACAGTCTATATTTCAAAATATAGTCATTTTTAACATTTATCTGGCAACTTAATTACTATTTATTTATTATGTCAATTTAATACTAGTCTAAGGTTATTTTTTACATAGAGCCCCGACTCATATATTAAACTGATACATTATTAACAATGATTACTGATAATATAAAATGGTTTTCAGACTAAAGAATTAAATTAAACACAAATTAACTTTTATAGTCATAAGCAATATATTGGAACCATATTAGCTTTTTAGGATAAATCTTCCAATAATAAATATCATTAAAGCTCAGATTAACTAGGTTCCTGATGAAAATAAAACCTCTCATGTTACAACAATAATAGTTCTCTTGTGTTATGTCCCAGGAAAATAAAGTGGAAATAGAGATGGTGTTTTTTTCCCTTCTAAATCTCAAATTACAATATTAAGAATATAACTTAATTGGTATGCTATAGTCTTATGAAAAAAAATTTGAGCTAATAATTTCTGAAGAAAAACCCTTTTAAGTACAATATGTTTTTTTTTTTACATTTTATTTAAACACCTTGATTACATACATGATTGTGCTTGGGTTTCAATCATGTAAAGAACACCACCCATCACCAGTGCAACATTCCCATCACCAATGTCCCAAATTTCCCTCTTCCCCACCCAACCCTGGCCTATAATCTAGACAGCCTTTCTATTTCCCTCATACATTCTCATTGTTAGGATAGTTCACAATGTAGTTATTTCTCTAACTAAACTCATCCCTGTTTGTGGTGAGCTTCATGAGGTGAGCTGTAACTTCCAGCCCTCCTCTCTTTTGTGTCTGAAAATTATTATTGCAAGAATGTCTTTCATTTTTCTTAAAACCACAGATGAGGGAGACCATTCTGCGTCTTTCTCTCTCTATCTCTCTGACTTATTTCACTCAGCATAATAGATTCCATGTACATCCATGTATAGGAAAATTTCATGACTTCATCTCTTCTGACAGTTGCATGATATTGTATTGTGTATATGTACCACAGTTTATTTAGTCATTCGTCTGTTGAAGGGTATCTTGGTTGTTTCCGGAGTCTTTCTATGGTAAATAGTGCTGCAATGAATATAGGTGTAAGGAAGGGATTTTTGTGTTGTTTATTCTAATTGGTACAAATGCAATTTTTCTCAACTTTCTGTGAATGTTATGAATCTTTCAGCTATGAAACAATGTCAAGAAATCTTATTTAAAAAATTAAATTCAGGGGCTGGAGCTATAGCACAGCAGTAAGGAGTTTGCCTTGTATGTGGCCAACACAGGATGGCCCCGGTTCAAATCCCGTCACCCCCTAGTCCAATAGTCGGCAATCTGCACCTTGTGAGCCACATGTGGCTCTTTACACTTTTAATTGGCTCTTCTGTGTGTCAGGCGGCCACTCCATGAGTCAGGACTCTGCTTCTAGCGTCTGTCAGTGTGTGCTCTCAAAATAAATTTCAATCGTGGTTTTGGCGAGATTTGGCTCAGTTGAAAAAAAAAGGGGGTTGTCAACCACTGCCCTAGCCTGCCAGGCATGACTTCTGAGTGTAGAGCCAGAAATAACCGCCGGGTGTGACTCAACCTCTCCCCAAATTAAGTTAGAATTTATCAAACATTTTAGTAACAGAAACTTAGTAAGAGCTAAAAAAAAAACTCTCTGGATTATATATACATACATACATATATACTTTTATCTAGTTATTCATTACCTTTTAAATTTTTGTTTGGTTTTTGGTTTTTGGGTCACACCCGTTGATGCTAAGAGATTACCTATATACTCGTGTATAAGCCTATATGCCTATATACCTGAGTTACCTATATGCATGAGTATAAGCAAACCCCCGATTTTGAACCTAAAAACGGAAAATTTAGTGACTCGAGTATAAGCCGAGGTGGAAAATGCAGCAGCCATTGGTAAATTTCGGAATAAAAATTTATACCCAACATTGCTTGTTTTCATTCTTTCTTGGAATGTTGTGTGGGAATGCCATCTAGTCCAACCTTTGTGGAAAGCTATATGGAGATTTCTCCAAAAGCTGGAAGTTGAGCTCCCATACGATCCAGCCATACCACTCCTAAGGATATATCCTAGGAACACAAAAATACAATATAAAAATCTCTTTCTCACATCTATATTCATTGCAGCATTGTTTACAATAGCCAGACTCTGGAAACAGCCTAGATACCCCTCAATAGATGAATGGCTAAAGAAACTATTGTACATATATACAATGGAATATTATGCAGCCATCAGAAGAGATGAAGTCATGAAATTTTCCTATACATGGATGTATATGGAATCCATTATGCTGAGTGAAATAAGTCAGAGGGAGAGAGATAAACACAGAATGGTCTCCCTCATCTATGAGTTTTGAGAAAAATGGAAAAACATTTATGTAATCATTCTCAGAGATAAAATAGAGGAGGACTGGAGGGTCCAGCTCTTGACATGAAGCTCACCACAGGGATCGTTTAGTGCAGTCACAGAAATAATTACACTGAGAACTATCATAACAAAATGTAACTGAATGAGGGAAGTAGAAAGCCTGTCTAGAGTACAGGCCGATGTGGGGTGGGGAGGAAGGACACTTGGGATATTGGTGATAGGAATGTTGCACTGCTGAAGGGGTTTAGATATATAATCAAATAGAAGAATAGAAAAGATAAGGCATTCCAATGCTTACCACAGGCTGTGTTCTTTACACTGTATAGAAAGAAGAGGTACAGTAAATGCACCCCATATACACCTCAACTCAGGCCCTTTGCCTGGCCTGTATTGTGAATCGGGAGACAAAAAATATATAGCCAAAACAATTATAATAATTGAGGAATCAGTAGGTTAAATGTTTTCGATATTTATTGCTAATGAAAAACTGTAAACTAGCAACAATAACTTTAAAACTTTAAAGTGCAGAAAACCATAGCTTAACAGATAATCAAGTTAAATCACAAAGGTCAAAATCCTTCAAAATTGGATTCTTCCTCCTCCTCATCTGTATGTCCAAATAGAGCTACAGTACCAACGTTCTATCACCAGTGCTCCCACACTCCGTCATCCCTCATCCACAAAAACACTTCCCCCAACCCCTGCCTGCTATATTTGGCAAGAACATTAAAGCATAGTGGTTTCAGTTTTAATATCATTCTCTCAGTGTTGCTGAGTCTCTACTTTGTATATAACTACACAAATTTCCCTGAACTGAAGCCTGGATCCCTGCTGATAATCATATCTAACTAATTTATTAAATATATTTTGATTAATTGATGAATTTTTTTGTCCCCAATTTCCAATACAGACCAGGCAAGGGTCTGGGTTGAGGTGTATATAGGGTGCGTTTACTGTACCTCCTCTTTCTATACAGTCCGTGTGAAGAACACAGCCTGTGGTAAGAATTGGGAGGCCAAAAATAAATAAATAAATAAAATAAAGAAAGGGGGCCTGGGAGATAGCATGGAGGTAAGGCGTTTGCCTTTCATGCAAAAGG
>PVKC010027343.1:0-15785 GCA_004027635.1 Crocidura indochinensis | reverse complement strand
GGATTTTAAAGAAAATAAAAGTCATTTTAGCAACAATCAACAGAGACAATGAGAGGAGAGCTGGAACTTCCAGCTCACTTCATTAAGCTCACCACAAAGAGTGGTGAGTGCAGATATAGAAATAACTACACAGAGAACTACCATAAGCATGTGAATGAATGAGGGAACTGGAAAACCTGTCTAGTGTACAGGTGGGGGGAGGGTTGGGAGGGAGGGAGACTCGGGACATTGGTGGTGGGAATGTTGCACTGGTGAAGGGGGTGTTCTTTACATGCGAAACTTAATCACAATCACGTATGTAATCAAAATGTTTAAATAAAAAAAGAGAAAAAAAACACTCAAAAAATAATTAAAAAAAAGAAAAAAAAAGAAAAAAATTCTCAAAAATGCCATCAGTAAAAGGCAGGAGACCATTTGAAGTCCATCTTCAAGTTACCAGGTTTAGAAAGCAAGACTAGGACCATCTAAGGACATGAATACCTGTGGATTAAATCCCCAGGTTACTATGGTTACAAGACAGATTCAGATCATCTCCAGATATCCCGAATGATTTGCATGGTTATTTTATGTAGCCCAGACACAGATGTCCTCTTGATAGTTCCTGCTCTCTTGTTCTCTTGTTTGAATCATGGCAAGGTTCTATTTTCTCATCTAAGTGATAATGTTAAGTGAGTCTGGATGAGGCTTTTTTTCTGCTTTTCAGTTTTTCAGATTGTTTGTGATATTATGCAAATTTGTTTCTTTCCAATTCTTTCATTCATGTTCACATGTTCATGATATCCAAAGTTTGAGACTTCCTTTTCCTGTATAAAGACACATGACTAAGAACTTTGAGCCAAGAGGATATTTAAAGCATTATTATTTTATTGATGTATTTTTTACAGTTTAAGAATTTGAAATAACCTGAAAAATTTTACTGGTCAAATATTATCCTGATTAACAAAAATTGGGTCACAACCTGTTTGTCAAAAGGCATTGATGCTTATATTTAAGTATGTTCAATGAAAAAATTTTATTATTGCAAAATGAATTATTGAAGACATGAAATAATAAATAATATCTATAATATATAGATTTGCTAAGATATGAACTAAGAAATAAATATCTGAACAAGATAAACTATTTAACTCAGGTAATACAATGTATATTTCAATAAAAATAACTTCTTAAAGGGCACTTGCCTTACATGTGACCAATTGAGACTCAATCTCCACATCCTATATGGTTCTCAAACCTGCCAGTTGTGGTCTTTGAGCACAGAGCACTGCAGGGTGTGAAAAAGTAAACAAAAGAGAAAAAAGTCTACTTAAGGATAAGTCAGAGAAACAAGTGAGAGAGTTTTTTTAAGTGACAAATATTTTAAAGAATAAAGGCCATAACAAAGAAGTACAGTAATTTGTTAAATAATAGAATTAGTTAATACCTTATATTGCCCCCTACACTTCCCTTGAACTGCATTTCAATTGAAATTATAAGGGGTTGAAAGTGAAAGAGCAGCTGGTCTCTGTCTTTCATTTGGACCCCAACAGTATTCTCTGTGTTAATTCTATCCCTCATCCTTGAGTGTCTTCTGAAAGTAATAAATACTAAGACAGACTTTACACTGGTGTTTCAGTAGTGTTTTCATGGACTCTCATAGTATTTTGCATAAGAATCTAAAAGCATCTATTCAAGATTTGTTTTTCTTTTGGTGCCTGGTGGTTAAAGCAATCTCTGGAGTGGAAGATTCTGTGATTGCTTTAGGGCAATCCTGGGGCAGAGGTGCCCTTAATCAATCATGTGCCCCAAAGCCAGGGGAGGCCTACTGAGACAAACTAAAGGTTTTAGTAGCTAGATTAGAGAAGAAAAATGTGACAGAGTTCCCTGGTGATTTTTCTTCTCAACTTCTCTTCTTTGACAATTAATTAATCAACTCACGTGCAGTTGCTAAACTGCCATCATTAAATAACTATTATGTTTCTATCTGTATGTGAGACTCCATGGAGAACAGAAGATAGAGCAATGAGTGATAAATGATAATTAAAAACTAATCACTAGGTGTCATGATCATCGCCACCTCTTCATATTAATTACCTTCTTCATGCTCTGATGTGTTCTGGGAACATCATACATGTCAGCTATAGTTTTCATGAACTCCATAAGATGATGATGCTAGCTCCATCATAAAAATCAAGATATTGAAGATCAATAATAGTGTTAAAACTTATCAGAGCCTTGGCAGCAATCTCCAGGCTGAGGCCTTCACTGGCCAGTGGGTGACTCAGACCACTCCAGCACAGGAGCAGAAACATGGGTTCAAGGTGGGGTGTTGGGAAAGGAAACACTGATTAGTAACCCTGCCCACCAGGCGGGTCTGGGGTGCTTCAATTGACCTGGGTCCAGAGGGTCCCAGGTTCCCAGTGTCACTACCCTTGAATTCATTGTCATCTGGGAACTGCGTGGTGTGTGACCCTTAACAGGTTTAAGACCTGGTGGCAATCCTTAGGCCCCAGGCCTTCACAGACCTTATTAAAGAGCTTTTCTTTCCTCACTAGTTTTTTTTTTTTTTCTTTTCCAACCCTGAGGTCATCCTCCAGACAATTGTTGTTAACTCACCATGATACCGTAATGCTCATAATTACAGGTCACCTCTAGGAAAAGAAACTGGTGCACCAGACACACTGGATTTATACATGGTATATGCTTCCTATACAGTGCTCATTACCATATCATGTATTTTCTAGAATGCTCTATATACAATCTATTCCAGGTAGCCTTTCTCCAGTAAAGTAAAGTTTACCATCAGTAAATAAAATTGGACCAGAAGTTCAATCATTGCCCTCCCTCTCCTTTATCTCTCTCCCTTTTTTAATTTTATGTCCCATTTCACCTAGGTCTACTTTTTAACTGTAAGCCATAGATCAATTGCATGAATATTAATGTTCTTCATACTAATGACTGTCTAATGTTTGTCTGTAATAGATAATATCAATTTGATGGTAAAGTCTCCCCAGACAGTGCTCACTAACATGTCACTTGGTTATTTAGACTTGAAAGCCATGATTGTTCTTAAGAATGTTCCCTTCCCCCCATTTAAAACAGAATGAGAATGTCCAACTTTTTTGTTTGTTTGTTTGTTTGGTTTTGTTTTGGGGTCACACCAGCAGCGCTCAGAAGTTACTTCTGGCTCTGCACTCAGAAATCGCTCCTGGCAGGCATGGGGGACCATATGGGATGCCAGGATTTGAACCACTGACCTTCTGCATACAAGGCAAACGCCTTACCTCCATGCTATCTCTCAGCCCAAGAATGTCCATCTTTTCAGTCCTGTATGTCTATATGTTTTCCTCACTGCTGTTATGAAAATTCTGCTTTGTAGAGATATTGATTTTTTAAATGAAAAACAAAAAATCTAAAATGGGACCAAGGTCAGTGCTTTATGATAGGTCATTTACAAGCTATAAACTTAAGACATGACATTCATCTTCCAGGAGCCAGAAATGATACTAGTAAGGTGCTTACCTTACATACACCTGGTTTGGTTTTAATACTCAGTATCCCATATGCCACCCCCCTCTATGTCAGAAGTGATCCTGGGTACAAACCAGGAGTAATCCCTGAGCAGAGCTAAGTATGCCCCTCAAAAAAGTTTTTTTTAATTAATGTATGATTGTAAACCTTAGTTTTTCCACTGTAAGAAGAAAATTTTGTTTGTAGTGTTATTAAAAATAAATGAGATGAAATGTGTAAAGTTTTAAGTACCACTTTTGAAACATGTAATATGAAATGATAGGCACATTAGTTTTGGCTAAGGAGGTTATGTTAGTTACAACCAAATGCATCTATATGTAATTGAAACTTTCTGAATTCTTTCTCTGGAAAAGAATTGTTTCTGACTTAATTCCAACCATTTCAATGAGATTTCCCATGTTTGCAGTTACTTAAAAAATTCCTAACCAACTTTTAGGGAATCCTAAAACAGTCCTTTCTAAACTATTTTAAAAGTTCCAACTACTGCATGTTTGGTACTTTTGTTTCAATTAATGAACAGGATGTCATTTACCCTTAGGAGTCCTTGAAAAATAAATATACCGCACACATAGAGCTAAAACATAAAAAAGAGCAGTATACTTTTTTATTAGGTTTAAACCTCCAAACAAAATTGAAACCATATTCTATAGTTAACCTTACTTTTTTTTTCATTTTGGAAATGGATAGAAGATCCCTTGGGGCGGGGGGGAATGAATGAATTCTTTGAATTAAAGCATCTCTTTCTAGATCTACCTTGAGGATGAAAGTAAAAAAGATCCTAATCAAAACTTTGAGTCTTGGTTAGAGTTGAGGAATAGAAAATATGAACACTGACACTAAAATGCTTTTAATCAAAGCTCACCCCTCTTTTTCTGTCTCTCTTTTTCTCTCCCTCTCTCCCTTTCTCCCCTCTCCCATTTGGTTGAGCACACACCTCACTTAAATAGAAATAGTTTCACACGATTACTGGATCTTGAGGGGCTATTTGGGCATCACTCCAACTTGATGGCACAATGATACAAATGTACATGATTATACTGTCACAAAACCTTTTACCAATGACTTTTCAATGACATCTTTTTTTGACTGGAATTTCTATATATTCCAGAGTAATTTGTTTGAGCTATGTGACTAGGTTGCTAAGTTGAAAAGTAGTTTAAGGTCATTGAAATAGTCTTTACTTATTCCAGTGAAAGCAGTAAGTTCTATTTCTGTAACTATTCCATTAGTGCCTGAAAAAGAACCCCAGGCTCTTGTTGGCCAAAACAGTGCAATTCTATTCTGAATGCAGAACTTCATCAGAGTTGTCTTTTTTATTGATTGAGATGCTGTGGTTTATAATACTTATAGTAATGGTTTCTTAAACACATAATTTCAGCACCCACCTATCACCAGTTGTAGCCACACTACTCTCCTCCCCACAAGGACCTCCTTCTCTTTCAACCCTGGCACCTGCAAACTCAATTGTTGTATCATTCCTCCCATTATGTTACACACCTACCTATATTTATCACCACATGCAATAATAGCCAAGTTATGGAAAATGCCCTAATGTCCAACTACATATATAGATCAACAAGTTGTGGTACATCTACATGATGGAATACTATACAACTCTAAGGAAAAAATCAGGTAAGATTTGTAGTAACATGGGTAGGATTAGAAATATCATGTTGAGCAATCAGTAAGAAAGGGCTAGATAGAGAATAATCTCTCTCATATATGAGACTTAAAGCTCTTTGTTAACTGTAGTAGGGATTACAAACTAAGGTGCTAATGAGCTATAAGAACTGAGCATGTACATACATTATGGTGATTAGCTTCCATTTTTGGCCTACAGGGCATCAAATCAAAGGCATCAGCTTTTTCTGAAATGATTTTATATGTTACTGCTCTCTAGTCCATTCAAGCTCTCTTAAAGGGAAAAATTCATCTGATTACTTAAATTGGTTATGTTAAAGGAAACTTACCTGGTTTGACCATCTACCTAATAAGATCTCCATGTCCCCTGGTCAGTGTCTAAAAATTCTGACTCTGATAAATGAACACCAGAGCAGGAGAGTAATTTGAAGTATACTACCAAAAATATGGCATTTGTTTATTTCTAGTTATTTGTCTTATTCTCTTTTATTTTAATTGTTCCTTATTTATCAGTGAATTAAACATGAATGCAGATATTCAATTAATAATTCTATATTGATTCCTATGGCTTAAAAAACTCATAGTCAATAGCAGCTTGAACAAATTAATATTTTTGTTAACCATAAGAGTATACAGTGATATTCCTGAGCAAAGAAAATTTAGAAAAGGTAAGCCTCTTTAACAGCCCTTCATGATGTAAGATATGGGAATGGTTGAATCAAAAAATGACTGAGTTACACGGTATCTTTTAGAATTTGAATTTTGAGTCACATAATTTGTTTCTCAACTTTGCTTTGACATGAGCAACAAATTAAACTGTAGATGTTCATGTCTTGAATTCAAGAGTGAAAAGGGTTCAATATTAATGTCATTAAAACCATGAATGTTTTCAATAAGGAATAGAATTTTATATTAAAAACTGAGATGCAAGCTGAAAACTTGTTAGATCAAATTACTAAAACCACAGAGTAGTTCCTGGCTATCTGAATTAATTTTATCCAAACTTTCTCCTTACATTTATTACTTAATGGTCATATTTGATAAGGATTTCTTTAAGATGACAATTAATGAGGACAGGTATAATATGGCTAGTAAAGCACATGCTTGCCTTGCATATATTTGACATGAGTTTGATCCCCAGTTCCCCTTGTAGTCTTTATAAAATAGAAAGTATTCACTGAAAATATCTTTTTGCTGACATTTATATAATTCTTTTCTTGTGAGTAGATGACTGCTTTAAACTTGATTGGATATTGTCCAAATTGTGCCTATGAAATTACAGGTAGATAAGAATTTGTGCATACCTAGATATCTAGTTGTCTTATTCATAGCATTAATAGAATGGCATAATGCTTTTTCTTGACATACATTGATAACAGAAAACATTTCTATGATTGTTTCTATGTCAAAACTATAACAAAATGAATTTATACTTATTTTCTTTGTATGAAGAACAGGCATGTCACAGCATTTTTTTAATCAACTCTTACCAATGGGAAGTAGGACAATTGCTATCTTGTTATAGGTTAAGTTCCCACACCATCTTTGAAAGTCTTTTATGCAAGTAAGCAAATATTTCTCTAAGGGGGATGAACATATAAATGTGGTACAAACTGACAGCTCATTTTCTCTAAAACATCTTGACAAGTTTCACAAATGGAGTAAAAAAGTTCCCTCTACATCACACCCTCCACAACACACAGAAAGAAAACTTGGAGAGACATTTTTATTTGCATCTTTTAGTTTTGTTTTAGCCATTGTATATGCTTGTGTTTGTTCTAAAGCTATTTTTCCTTGTTCATAGCAATGTCTTATCTATAAGAATTTTTCCCTTGATTTTGATTATTAAATCCTGTATTTTTTTTTTGTAAAGAGAATTTTAGACGAGGTCAGATTTGTCAAGTAATTTACTTTCTTTTGTTTGTATGTCAGCCAAAACTGGGGGTCCTGAGGGGTTACTGGTTCATGCTTTACACTGAAAAATTATTCCTGGAGGTACTAAGGGGACCATATAGAATTCTGGGATTGAACCTAATGGCCTGTGTACATGGCAAAAACCCTCCCTGCTGTACTATCCCAGCCCTTGTCAATTAATTTTTGTTTGACTTCAAGTTCTGGAATAACCAGTAAAATCTTCCTAAACAAATTAGAGACAGTCTGTTATTTTCCTTTAGCACACACCTGTAAATCTCTTTGTATGTAAATATACATATGAATCTTCATCTGTCTATGGATTTCATCTTGATGTGATTCCATTTAGAATTTATTTGACTTCTATGATTTGCACTATTTTACAATTTTTATTTATTTTCTAGTATTGGTATCTTAAAGGAATTCTGTCTAGCTATACATTTATACTAACTTGACTTTCTGTAAACATTTTAGCTGTCTTAACTTTCCTCAAACCACCAATAACTGAAAAGAACTATTACTATCTCTTCCCAGTCATTGTTTACTAACCCACCACAACAGATCCCAATCTTGCCTCTGTATAAATCCAAAATAGAAATAAAAACATTCAATTGCTAAGGAAATAAGCAAGCAAAATTATTTACATTTCTCTTCATTGTTATTCAATGAAGAGAAAACTTAGAGGTAGAAACCAAGAGTAGAACCAGGCTGCTAACCTTCCTTATTTTGATCTTCAATTCCTAAGATCTTTTCTCAAGACCTCTCATTGGCTTTTCTCATTTACCAAAATGCCCAACATGCTCTTTAATCACATAAGTCCTTCCATACTACCCTCTACAAGATTCCCATCTGTGCCTTTCTCACACGTTGAACAAATTTTCATTTCTCTTATCTTAGCCAAAGCCTCCATTTCCTGATTTGTACATTATTTAATTACTCTCATGCCTTAGAACATTTCCTTATATAACCTGTGATTTTGTGTATATCTTCCTTTGAAGAAAGTAATCCGTAACTTTGTTCTTGTGATCATTTTCTCTTTTATTGTGTGCATAATTTTTTGATTTTTTTTTGTGGGGAATCATATTAGTAGATCTCATGGTTTACTCCTTCCTGGATGGTTCGGGGTATCATATGGGATGCTCGGGTTTGAAGCTAGACCACTGTATGTAAGGAAAAGTATCCTGCCTCTGTACTATCTTTCCAGTTCCTCGTGGTCCTTTTTTATTAAAGTCAGGACAATTGACTATACACAACAATATGTATCGGCTTTTCATCTGGGATTCTCACCTTTTTTCTATGCTATCATTTCTCAAATATTTATGCTATTACAAATACAAGGAGAGATGGTCAGATGTGGGTCTGTGAAGTGTTACTCATAGTTTATTGTTCAGTGGGTGTAGGAAAGAGACATTTACATTAGCATCTTGTTTGGGTTTTGGGCCACACCTGGCAGTACTCAGGGATTACACCTGGCTCTGTGCTCAGGAGTCAGAGCACAGATATGGAATGCCATATGGGATGTCGGAGATTGAACCTGGGTCAGCTGTGTACAAGGCAAACGCCCTACTCTCTGTACTATTGCTTTGGCCCCCTACTTTAGCATCTTTAACCAGATCTCAGCGGTGGTGGTTATTGGTCCTCCCAACAAGCCCCCTTAAGATCACTGATGTACTATGATAGCTGTATCTTTTTTAGCAGAGCCTTAACTGTGCTGATAATCAGTGCTGATTCCTCTAAAGAATAACCCTGGAACCAAGTGCAGAATTATACTCCAGGGGACATAAACTAAACTGTTTTCCTGGTTTGAGCATTGATTTCTCCTGCATCCTGAGCAAATCACAAGGCATTTATATACAACTTCATCTTTCAACAAAATGCTGATCTAACTGCTTTGAAAAATAAAATATGCAATCAATTTGGGATCTTCAAACTCATATTGAAGTGCGTAGCAATTACTGCCTTATGATGTAATATTGATCCCAAAACTAGCTCCTTATTGGCCTGCAGACATATTAATTATTGATGAAAATTGTCTGTCTGTAATCTTAATTCAATTAACCATTATTGTGATGGTTTTCATGGTAAACCTACAGTCATACATCACTTGAGATGTTCTCCACTACACATCTTAAAAGACCTTTTCCTGTGTTGCTCTGTCCATAGGCAGCTTCACAGCAACAAAGCAAATCAATGAAAGATGAATGTGAAATTCACCAGGAACTAGATTTGTCCTCTTGATTTTAAGTTATGACCTCAGAGTAGAAAATAATCAGCTGAATGTTTTATCTCTAAAATGATTTCACACAATTTATGCAAGAAAAAACTACCAGTTGGTGACAATAGATGTTTGTTTTTGGTTTGCCACACATACATATTTTTTAACCTAAAAGACAGTGTCACAATTTAGCAAACTTCACTGTCATTTGAAACCAGATGTCTCAGGCCACCTGATTCATGCAAACCCCAGACTTTTATCAGAAACAATAAAGTCATAGAAACAGGCAATAGCATCAAATATCAAGAATGCACCTCTCAGAAAACAGTCCAAAGTCAGAAGCAAAATTAACATTGACGTAGGATGAAAAACAAACTTCTAGTGCCAAAGTACAGACGAATGCCAAAAAAATAACCACTCAAAACCAGCACAACAACTTGGTTTCTTGATTTTTTTTTAATTAGGGAGTCGCTTTCCAAGTGGTATTCATAGGGCCTGGAGGGCATTCCTATCAATCCTAGATTCACTGGTCTGATAGTTCAAGGTGAAGGACCCAAGATGTGGCATTCCTTGGATCTGTGGTACTCCTATGCTGAATTAGTTCATCCCAACAATGCTTGGGACTCACATGCTAGTGTTCAAGGGATAACTGGGCTAGACCTAGCAATGGTCAGGGTTCCCTGTGGTAGAGTGAGTATATCCCAGGTGTAATATGCACCTTAATCTCTTAATTTCTCTGCCTTCTAGAGTTTTATTTTAACCACTGATCTTGTCTCTCTCATTATTTTCTAGTGGTCTTTGACAGTATATTTTTAATTTTTAGAGGTTTTCATTGACTTATCACTAGTTTATTAAATTAAAGAATTTTAGGATGGTAAATCACACCTCTATAAGTGTATAATGGTCACCACTTTGATCTGCAAAGATCTTAGTCCATCCCATCTCTACAAGATCCCTGTATTCATTTCTCCCACTCACATCCCCTTTTTCTTTAGTAGCAAATACAATTTTCTGAGTATTGAATTTAATTTTGTTACTTTACCAGTTTGTTTGCTTTAGTGATTCATATTTCAAATCGAGTGAAACCAATTCAATTCACTTAGCAAACTCGCTTAGTCTCAAGACGCATCCATTTGTTTGTACCAAAAAGCCAATTTCATGTGGGTTGTCTCTCCTGTTCTTTTGGACTTGTCTTTGTTGTCATCTCTACTTCTACCATGGTTTAACTCTTACTGGTTTGCAATCTAGTTAGAAATCTGGGAGAATCATGCATCCGCTTTTTTCTCTCAAATCACTTTGGGATTCAGGGTTCTTGGTAATCGTACAACTTTTAGAATTCAAAACAATAAAAATTTTAGAACTTTCAGAATATGGACTTTCAGCTAATGCCCCTAGTAGGCAATTCTTAGTCATTTTGGAAATGGATTATGATCATGATCCAGCTAAAGATCAATACAATGTCTGTGATTCATAATGCTTACTTCAAATCAACCTCTTTTACAGGAATTAGTGTCAATTCCATGTTTCAAAACATACCAAGTGTCCTCAATTATCAATAAGCCATATTTTTCACCTCCTCATTTACATTTTATCATCATGTTATCTCCAGAAATACTGAATTGCCCTCCTCCCCACCCCCATGCCTTCTCTCTTCTTACCCCTCTTCTTCTTTTTGTCCCCAGATCCACACATGCCACTCTTCTTATCACTCTCTGCCGCTATCTGAATTCCACTGGTTTTTAATGTCTTCCCCAAAGAAACCTCAATAATAAAAAGATAAGCTCTTAAAAATCTTCTTAAAATTTGCCCAAATCTCTGAACCCTGGAGAGGCAACCTCTCCAATCATCAGGGAGAACCACTTTATGTATGGTTATTGTTAATTCACTAAACAGATAAGGAAACTATCATCAACTACATATTCTCAGATATAATTCAATTCCCAGAACAGATGAACCACTAAATAAATAGATAGCTGATTCTTGAAGAAATGAAATTTTCACCAATATAATATACCATCAAAATCATCTAGATTAATATTACAATCTATGAATATTCTGTGAATACATTTTGCCTTATGATTGCTTGTGCAAAAAAAAGCAACGAAGCCATATGAGATAACAGTTAAAGAAAGGGCTAGTCACATACACATAGAAAAGTCATCTGACCATTTATTCTCCATGGGCAGTACTGATTGACTAGTTGGATTGTAAAGTTGTGGGGCTGGAGCAATAGCACAGTGGGTACTGCATTTGCCTTGCATGCCACCAACCTGGGTTTAATCCCCAGCATCTCCTATGTTCCCCTGAGCCTGCCAGGTACAATTTCTGAGTACAGAGTCAAGAGTAACCCCTGAGCACCACTGGGTGTGTCCTAAAGAAAAGTGTACATGTATGTGTATAAATATATAATTAATAGGAATTGTTGGTCACAAATACAACTTCCCCAAACCTTCTTTCAATCCTACAAAATTGTATTTTTTCTTTTTTTCTTTTTGGCTTTTGGGTCACATCTGACAGCGATCAGGGATTACTCCTGGCTCTACACTCAGAAATTGCCACCAGCAGATTCGGGAACCATTTGGGATGCTGGGATTCAAACCACCGACCTTCTGCATGCAAAGCAAACACCTCATCACTGTGCTATCTCTCTGGCCCCCAAAATTGTCATTTTTAGTAGATATTTTATCAAGTTCTAGATGAATTAAAATATACTTTGTTTTAAATACAGAAAGTAATCATTCAAGGTTTTCTTGAATATGATCAATAAACTTCCTGTGTAAATATCTATAATTTCCTTCCTTGGTAGAAATATGGAAATTTAGGAGTTTGGATTTACTGTAGTAAAAATAAAACTCATGGATCAACACAGGGTGGGAAGTGAAAATTCTCTTTGTTTGCTTAGAAAAAGTAAAGTCAGAGTCCAGTGCATGTGATGTTTTGGGATTTGTTTGCTATTTTTACTCACATGGACTTCTCTCTGCTTGCCTTCACGCAAGTATATTTCTTATGACATGACTTCCTCTGCTTGTTGGATTCCTTTTATTATTCCCCAGAATAATTTACCAGCATATTTCCTTTATTCTAGTTTATTTTTATAGCACTGCTATTTTTTAGAACAGCTAGTTTTCAAAGCTTATTCTAGCTGAGAAAACAAGGAAGCAAGTATAAAATACCACAATCATAATCTTTTATGTCCCACCTACACATCATCAGAATTGGCTAATGCAATTTCATTTTTTTCTATCTGCAACAGATACATAAGTGTTCATGTTTTAATAGTTTTCATGTTTGCCTCCTTTTGCTATCTCCTTTTTTAGAAATTGGAACCATTTATTCTCTTGCTCTCTCTAGGGTTTTTGCAAATGTTGACAGCATTATCAGAGCTACATTTGAACTCTCTGTTTTTAGATAATCAGTTATCTCAGATTTTAGCATTCCCAACTGACTTTTTGCCACTATTCTCTGAACCATGTATAAAATTTAATACTACTGACTCATACCGATAGTTCATTTGGAATTTGACTTAAGGACATTCTAATAAATAGTTAACCACCACATGCTATATCTTAAGTTGAAAGATAGGAAACAAAGAGGCTTCCATTACAACAATAAGAATGAAAATTGGAAAATAAGGCTAGAAAAACTCCACAAGTAGTCTAAGGATTGACCTAAATAGAAATATTGCTTACAGAAAAATGTTGTTCAAGGGGCTGGAGCGGTGGAGCAAGGGGTAAGGACTCTGCCTTGCCTGTGCTAGCCTAGGATCGACCACAGTTCCATCCCCCAGCTTCCCCTATGGTCCCCCAAGCCAGGAGCGATTTCTTTTTTTTTTTTTGGTTTTTAGGTCACATCCGGCAGTGCTCAGGGGTTACTCCTGGCTCCATGCTCAGAAATTGCTCCTGGCAGGCATGGGGGACCATATGGGGCACCGGGATTCGAACCAATGACCTTTTGCATGAAAGGCAAACACCTTACCTCCATGCTATCTCCTGGGCCCCGCCAGGAGCTATTTCTGAGCACATAACCAGGAGTAACTGGGTGTGTCCCAAAAAAACAAATAAAAAAATTTGTTCTGATACCACTTATATCTTTTTTTTGTTTGTTTTTGGGGGCCACACCCGTTTTGATGCTCAGGGGTTACTCCTGGCTAAGGACTCATAAATCGCCCCTGACTTGGGGAACCATATAGGATGCCTGGGGATCTAACCATAGTCCTTCCTTGACTAGTGCTTGCAAGGCAGACACCTTCTTCTAGCGCCACCTTGCCAGCCCCACCACTTATATCTTGATATGAAATACATGCATGTTTTTTTTGTTTGTTTTGGTTTTTGGGTCACACCTGGCAGTGCTAAGGAGTTGCTCTTGGCTCTATGCTCAGAAATCGGCCCCGACAGGCTCAGGGGACTATATGGGATGCCGGGATTTAAACCACCATCCTTCTACATGCAAGGCAAACGTCCTACCTCCATGCTATCTCTCCGACCCCAAAACACATGCATTTTATGTGTAATATATAACTATTTTAATAGACTTTCTTATACTAGAATAAAACATAGCAAGCCCATATTTGTTTCTCACTCATGTAAAGCATTTGTGGGGGTTATATGCTTACAAAATGTGCTCACATAGATGCACACAAAGTATGAAATTTTTAGTTTGAAGGTAAGTTTTCAATTAGCAGTAATAGCATCTTGGATAAACTTCACTGGCTATGATACTGCCACTAAAAATCTTCATTTTTGGTAATGGTGAGGATGTTCCCTTGGCCAGTAGTGTGGGCCTCTTAGTTCTGTGCTTAGATTTATACTCCTCCAGTACCAAGATCCAATTGATGGCCATCAGGGCTATAATAACAAATGGTCTCAGTGGACCAGGATGTGGCCCAGTCCCTAGAATGATCCTAGACTTCCTTTCTTAATGTAGGAATCAGAGGTGTTCAGATCAGTGATACTCATAACCACCTATAACCACCAGGCTTGAAAATGTTCAGAAACCAACCATGTGATGGCAAGAACTGAAACTCAGGGTCTTACACTCTACCACTGGAATTATGCCCCAGACCCTGGAAATATTCTTCCTACAATTCATGATACTCATGGTGTATTTTGTTTACTCAGCTCAGTTTTGTTGATAAGCATTAACTTCTCATGTGTTTAAGATGTCACTACCTCATAAATGTAAGAACTTGCAGAAAATTCCCAGAGCAAAAATTATGTTGTCAAAGGTTGTATGCATTTTAAGTTCCTTAATTTTTATATATAGTTCCTAATTATGTCCTAATTTAGTCCTAACTAAGACCTAATGAAAGGCTAGCATTCCGTCTGCTTCTGTGTATTGCTTCTAAAACATTACCCCAATAGCTAGCTGTCAAAGCCTTTGTTCCCATGAGAATAACACCATAAACCTCCACTAATCTCTTCCTCAGTGCTTTGAGCACTGGCCTCCTTATTCACAGTTAGTATCTGTTCACTGCTATATTCTTACGCCTACTTTATGTTTCCATCTATCTGCCTGTATAATCCTTAGGTTCCAGTACCCATACAAAGGTACTATTCATGATACACACACATGCCCTATCTACATATTGTATCTAGAGGTGACATTCTTATGCCTTTCAACTGCTAGGACCTTTCCTAAAATGTTCTGTGACCACTTCTCACCCAGGTCCTGTATCAGAAAATATGTCACCTCTCAGCTATCACATCCTGACATTCCACTACACATGTTTCAATTCCCCAAAACAGTCAGGGTTATTCCACTACCTGAACTTTTTCATTTCCTTCCCACCCATTAGTCTTTCTTCCCATTCATTTCAAACCAAAGACCATCATAAAAATGCTTCAGTTTTTACCAACTCTACTTGCTCCTATCCTTCCTGGTACTTGATGGAGACCACCCAGCTTGATAATTCTTTCCATCCGATGTCACCTTTGGTCTCTGCAGCAACTCAGCCCTGCTTGAGAGAATCACAAGGCTTGTCAGCTGCGACCGCCTTTCATATCTTTATTGCAGGTTTCCTATATTCACCTTTGCCTTGTAAATCTCCCTCTATCTAGTCTTGGCTTTCCTTTCCTTTGGACAGCAACCTCATAAATTGTCCTTCCTCTTACCCGCAGTGGATAACCCTGCCTCATAATTCAGAGAATGAATACAAGACACCAGCTGGGAGGCCTCTTATTGTTCCTCCCAGTTCATAAATCTGCCCACATCTACGCTTCTTTTCTTTTCCCTATTATAACTGATCAAATAGTGTTTGTGTTATCAGAACTGATCCCTCCCAACCTGTTTAGGGTTCATCTCTTCTTGGCGATGCATTGCTCCTTGTGCTCCTTCTCTTTCCTATGCTGTCATTTTCACATGCTCCTAGTTATGCCATACAGTTAATAAATATTTTCTGATATTTCCATTTAAAAAACAAAATGAAACAAAATCCCCAAACTTCCTGTGCCCATTCATGCCTTAGCAGCTTCATTTTTGTCTCTACCTCTCCTCAACCAAGGTTCCCCTC
>PVKC010027341.1:0-15788 GCA_004027635.1 Crocidura indochinensis | reverse complement strand
AGTCTATCCTGGAGAATGACCCATGTACATTGGAGAAGAATGTGTATCCAGGTTTTTTTGGATGAAGTGTCCTATAAACATCTACTAGTCCTCTTTCTTCCATTTCTCCTTTCAGGACCAGTATGTTTTTGTTGGGTTTCATTCTGGTTGACCTATCGAGTGTTGATAGGGCCGCGTTAAAGTCTCCCATAATTATTGTTTTATCATTGATTTCTTCTTTCAAATTTGTCAGTAACTGAATTAGATAATTTGCTGGTCTCTCATTGGGTGTATATATGTTTAATAGTCTGATTTCTTCCTGTTGCACATATCCCTTAATTAGAACATAATGACCATCTTTGTCTCTTACCACTTTTCTGAGTATAAAGTTGATGTCATCAGATATCAATATGGCCACCCCAGCTTTTTTGAAGGAATTTTTCGCTTCTATGACCTTCCTCCAGTCCTTGATCCTGAGTCTATGTTTACTCTGTCTATTCAAATGGGTTTCTTGCAGGCAGCAGAAGGTTGGTTTCAACTTTTTGACCCACTTTGCCACTCTGTGTCTTTTAATTGGTGAATTAAGTCCATTAACATTGAGGGAGATGATTGCAGATTTTTTTTTTCAAAAATTCAAATTTTCAAATGAACATCCTTGAAACCAGGGTTGGCTGAGATGGTATTTGAATCACTTTTGAATCAGTACTTCGGTTTTAGGGCCCGAGGATGGATGGCAGATTGTGTAGATTCTACAATGCCAGGGGCTCCTGGATCACTCCAGTGGTCTCAGGTGGTATCCAAGGTTGCACTAGGCTGATGCTCAGAAGACCAAGAGAAGCAGGGATAGAACCTATATCCTCAGTCCCTTGAGCTACTGTTTTTAAGATCTGGAGTCATTCATGTCCTAAATCTCAGCAGAGTCTATGTGTACTAGTTGGTTCCTTTGGTTCTTTGACCCTTTATTTCTTTGCTTCTGACTTTGGGGAACACTGAAACTAGAAAACTGGCAAGTTAAAGATGATGGGGATGGGTGGGGATTGTGAAGACAACAATGAGGGAGAGTCATGGGAAGGGGGCTTTCTAGTGACTCATTGGGTCATTCTTTGGAGCCACATCTCATTCCTTCATCTGTGCTCACGGCCAAGAGAGAATCACCAGGCTTGCTGTGGAGATGCTGCCCTTGAGGGCTTGCCACTTTAGGAAGCCAGTGATGCTGGCCATGCTGGGAGGGAGGGAGCCCATAGAAAGGCTAGCTGTCCTGTCCAGGACTCTTAAGGCCCTTCACTGGATAGATGCTGACAAGGAACCCTTGAAAGTTGGGGTCTCACCAGCACTGGGCAAAATGCCCAGAAAGTCCCTCCATTCCTGTGTGTTCCCCTGGACTGAGATCCCCAAAGGCCACATGTGGTACTTATAGGACATACAAATCCAATAGCTTCTACTCAGTGTAACACCTGACCACATGGATGGTAGGTAAATAAGAGGCCAGATTCGTATTCCCTGAAAATAATCGGTAAAACTCTTTTTCTACAAGTCACTTATTTTCTTCTCAGGCTTTCTTCTTTCTTAACTGATGTTCATTGTTTGGAACATCCAAGGATGTTGAGATGCCCAGGGAGTGGAAACAGGAAAAACAGTATAGGTCACTCCACTGCCCTAGACCTTTTTCCTGAAATTTGATAGTCAGGCTCTAGGGACAACTGAGGATCTAGCCACTGGCAGGAAAGGGCTAGGGCAGTGATATCAGCTGCATCAAGCCTGGGTGCTGAGCTCATACACTGTTAGTGGACTCTGAGAAGAATGTCTCTCTTCTTGGTCAGTTGGGTCCAGGTCAGAGTGTAGTCAACCAGGAAAGCCTTCTCTATATCTAACTCTCCTCATCTTACTTCAGGTGACACATTTCTGAAGGAATGAGGCCAATTTTCCCCATCAACCCAGATGGCTGGTTCCATAGGTTTTCTGAAGATGTCACTTGAAAAACCTTCTCAGGAGACCTGTGTGAATAGACTGAAGGAGAGAGTGGGAGCAGACTTTACAGGAAAGGAATTCTAAGGATTATTCAAATGGACTGAGTGGCAAGGAGGACAGGAGAGACAGGAACTTAGAGTGGGCTTCAGGCCAGATCACATTGGATATTATAGACTGGAGAGATGGAGGACTTGAGATTTTTGGGGAGGTTTGTTTGTTTGGCTACATCCAGCTGTTCTCAGGGCTTATTCTTGGTTCTTTACTCAGGGACCATTCATGTCAGACATCGGATTAGAACAATGGGTTCTAAATCCAATGACTCTATGAGCCACTTGGAGAGCTTAAAACATATTAGCAAATTTAGATATATGAATCTGGAATGGGGTCCTTATGCTATTTACAATCAGGCAATACTGGGATCAGATGATAAGGTATATGCTTTGCATGTGTGAGGCTCTGAGTTTATTCTTGGAATTACTTGTGTTTAATATGTAGGACTATGAAACAAAATAAAACAAAGCCCTAAAGAATACAAATATGTCAGTGTGTTTGAGACCCTCAACTCTAGTGCATTTGACCTTAAGAGAACAGTTAATAGCTTTAGAAATTTTCTGGGTGGATAAAAGAAAATTTCCCAGGGCCCAGACTATTAGACCTCTTCAGGTATTTCTCCTTACTGGTATTTTCTAGCTTTGGATCGGCCTCTGGTCCTCTTGTTCATCTTGGCTTTCTCTCACTTCACTCTCCTATGGCCTAATCAGACCTCTTTCTCATACTGCTTTTGAGAACCAACTGCCCTCTCCCTCTCAATTTCCAGCTGTATTATCATCTCACCCATGTTTCAAGCTCTTTAATTCTTCTAGGAGCCATTCCTGAAGTGAAATATCCTTCTTTCTTGACTTTCCATAGGAGAGAAGCTGTCCTCTGAATTGCTTCTTTTTTCAATCTGTTACTTCATAAGGCAATTATGGTTATTACTTTGGCTAGTAGTCTGCTCTCCTGTGAAGCTGATAAAGTCCTGGAAGATGGTAAATCAATTGGGGTGTGTGTATATTTTGACCTTTCACCTCCTTGAAGTCTTGGTTCATATGTTACCTTTTCAGTAAGACTGACTTTGACCACCAATTTAAACTCTCCTTCCTCCTACATATCAAACACACTGACTGCTCCTTTCTCTTCATCTCATCACATTATCTCCCTATTCACAGATTGATTCCATTTCTAATTTCTTCTTCTTTCACACCCCCACAGAAGAGTAGCAACTGCCAGAATGGCATGCCTTTTGACCATAGAGAGTAACATATACCATCTTGACATAAAGCAAGTGTCCCAGAAAGATGTGTTGAATGATCTTTGAGCGTTGCACTTGCGTGTAGTGCTGCCTTCTAGGCATTCAACGCACTTTTTATTGGTTGATTCATAAAACTACTCAGAGAGCGAACCCTCTCCTCTTCTAGAAGGGGTGATGGGCAGATGGCTAAAGCTTGGAGACATTTCTCCAAGTTGGTTGAGTGAGCTTGTTGAATTTGTCGTAGCCTTCTAGCTGGGCTGAAAAAAGCCTTTGGAACAAGACACCGGGGAAGCAATGGGCCGGCTCCAAGACTTCCCAAGGAGTTGGAGTCAGGGCTGGCTCCAAATCCTGTTCATCAGCCCCAGCACACAGTGGAAGGAACTATAGCTGCCAAGGACTTTGTTTTATTGTCACTGCAGTTGGCTCCCCTTTGAGCAGGAGCTGCCTGGCAGCGGTCATCAAGTTCTGGGCACAGGGCTGGGGTAATAATAGCAATTTCATAATTCTACCCAGCCATCACTGGAAGAGGCCACTGCTGGGAGATGGCGTTAAAATGGGAGTCCAGGAGGTGAAGGAGGGGGAGGGGGAGGAGAAAGAGGAGGAGTAGGAGGAATTGGTACAGGCTGTTCTCTCTCACTTCCCCACAGATCTGGCCTTGGGACACAGCTCACAGTTTCTTCCAGCCCAATTCCAGGTCAGTTTTTCCAAGACTTGTCAAAGGAAGAGGGCCACAATGTTATTCTTAAACCTTGGGGATACATCAGAGAATCCTCAGGTAGGAAATTCTGATATAATATTGCTGCAGACAGCCTGTGTCAAGGGTGAGATGGATGTATGTTTGGGAGTTCGTTTGACAAGCCATTTCTGTTTTATGGGTCTTCTGTCTGATGGATAGAGATACCAAAGGACTGAGAAATTGTCCCAGAACTTTTCTCACTATGTTAGGTGGTTGAAGCCCCACACATGTGATATGATCAGTCTTTGTTCTACCTGGTGTGAGATACCCCTGATTTCTGGCCCCGGTATGGGGAAGCCTATTATTACCATCACCTCATGGCTTCCTGGGACTTGCTAGCAACTGCAGCCTGCCCCCTTTTCCTTATTTCAAAAGGGAGCAAAAATATTGTCCTAAAAACTACCTCATCAAAAATACTCCTCATGGAGGTAAAGTCAGAATTGAAGGCTCAGAGGATTTCTAAAGTGTTTATCCAAGGCACCATGCAGAAGTGGGAAGGAGACACAGATCTCTAAAGAACAAAACAGTCAACTCATGTGAACAACAGTTATGTATTTGTATATAACTAAATCTTTTAAGTCCACATTTAAATCTAAAGAACATGGCAGCCTTCACTCCAGCAATTATCTAGACCAGCCTTTCTTGGTAACTCTTCCTGGGCACATGAAGCCTATAAAATATTAGACACCCCAAGATCCTCCAAACTTTGGGAAATACAATCTACCTTTTTACTTATTGACAAACTTGTGTTCACATTTTCAAGCTCTGAGATGTTCTACAATGAAGTCACCTGTTTCCTTTGATAACCCAATGTTTTCTACATTTAAATCCTTCCCAATTTGTGGGGCTGGGCGGTGGCGCTGGAGATAAGGTGCCTGCGCTAACCTAGGACGGACCGCGGTTCGGTCCCCCGGTTCCCCATATGGTCCCCCGTGCCTGCCAGGAGCGACCTCTGAGCGAATAGCCAGGAGTAACCCCTGAGCGTCGCCGGGTGTGGCCCAAAAACCAAAAAAAAAAAAAAATCCTTCCCAATTTGTAATGTTTTAAATCCCGTAGTATTGGGATTCTTCAAAAAGCCTACTGGGAAATAAGTATTGAAAACAAGTTTCTATGGAATACCAGCCATTTGTTGGTCCAATGTTCTTATAACAAATCAGACTATGGCTCCATAATTTCATTCTCACATACACAACTTCCCAGTGGGTAGAGACTGTATCATCTTTTGAGTTCAACTACCTGTCAGGGCTCAGTAATATGGCTTTGGTGTCTGAACAACAGACCCATTCTCCTAATTTTGTTCAGGTGGTGGAGCATTGCAGCATTCATTCAGTCACAAATGGTCCTAGAACATATCAAAGTTCCAATTGTCAATTGCATCCTCTTTTTTCTCCCCAGCTCTTCTAGTTAAACTCTCTGGAAAGACTCTCTGTTTATACTGCTATATCCAAGCAGCATACCAGAAGTTGGACTTTCTTTGCCTCCTTCATCAAAATGACTCCTTTATCCGACAGCTTTGTCAAATCATCTAATTTAAGCAATATGATATTTTTCTTCCAATGTCCTAATCCTACAGCTTGGTTAAGACAGTATTTGACTATTAAAACATACATTTAATCATCAGAGATGTTTCTGCCTATGAGTCATCCTTGGCTTTGTCTACATTATACTTTACCTGCTGTTCTCAACTCCCGAGTATTGGTTAAACTTCATCACAGGCCACAGTGATGTCTGATGGCTTATGGGGAGGAAGACATACATCTCCTTTACTAGAGTGATTGAATGAGGCAATTGAAAGGCAATCAGTTTGTCAGAAGGACATGGAATAAGGTGCTGGCACTAGCTCAGTTGGTTCTTGGGATTATCTGAGGCTGATTGGCAGGAATGACTCAACTGACCTTATTTATGCCTCTGAAGAAAGTGAGGCCCAGAGGGAGGCAGAGACCTAGGTAAATTCATTTTGGTTTCCAGAAACTGAATCGAACTCCCCAAAACTCATGTTATTTTCTCAGAAACTATTGGATTCCTAAATGAAGGTAACTAACTTTTATGAGACTATTTGTTTTTTCTTTGTGGGGGGTGCACACTGGTGATGCTCAGGAGTTACTCCTAGCTATGTGCTCAGAAATCACTCCTGGCTTGGGGGACCATATGGGATGCTGGAGATCAAACCTAGATCCATCCTGGATCAGTCACATGAAAGACAAACACCCTAACACTGCGCTATCACTCTGGCCTCTATGTAGACTATTTTTATAGTTAATGACATAAGTAGTTATTTATCTGTTTTGTATCTATCAGTTTATTTATTGAGGTTCCCCACTAGTGATTCTCAGTCAATTGTGATGGCAGTTCAGATCAAAGGTCATATTTCTCAGGCCCTGAAGTACCTGGGTTACCCAGACCACCCCAGTAGTGTTTGGGGTCTTTGAAATTGTGCCTGATTCTCAGGTCACCATTTGATTCTAGGAATCAAACTAGGGTTGCACCATCTTCCAGGTTCTTATCTATCTCTTTGATATGCCTTTAAAGTATCCTTTAATCTAAACCTTTCTCCTTCATGATTTTGATATTATTTTCTGTGTATTTCTGGAGGGCTTAATACAGGGCTTTCTACCACCTAGGTCTTGCTGCATGTGTCTCCACGATGTCATGGAGTATGTTTCTCTGCCCCATGTATTTCTGGCAAATTACTAATTGAAGCAAAAGACAAGTGCATTCAGGTTTTATTATTTCCTACAGATAATAGCTGGTGCGGTAATCTTTCATTAGATGTCACACAATGTCTCTATGATGTTCGTAGTATTTGATCCTTACAGCCTAGATTGATTAATTCATGCTTTATTCTGATGTCTCAATGTCTGCTACAGGGCCTTGTATCTGATTCTGCCTTTGTTCTCTGTGCTCTAGAGTGACATGGCAGTTTTGTTGTTTGTTTTCAATTTCCCCAGGATACATGTTCAACCTTAGTTCCCAGTGCTCAGTTCAAACTCTCTTCTTGACTTTTGACCAAGTTTGTAGAATTCTTATTTGGCATCTGTGAGCCGTTAGAGAAGGAAAGATTCTGCCTAGACTCATCTCACTGTCTGGTTAGTCATCTGCCTAGGGGTCTCTCCTACTGCATTTTTTGGGGAGATGAGATGGAGAGAGAGAAAGAGAGGAGAGAGGCAGATAGAGACAGATGGAGACAGAAAGATAGAGACATAGAGACAAAGACAGACAGAGATAGACAGAGAAAGAAAGAGAGAAGCACACAGCACACATTCTCCAAAGACAGACACTTTAATGCAGCACACAAGAGAGGCAGACCTCTATGATGCCAAGAGAAAGGAATAATCATTTCAACAGATGTTTCAGCACATCTCTTGTAAATGCATAAAGGTAGATATTCACTCACACTATAACCAGACCTAAAAACTTAAGACATTACAACACTTGGCACAAAACATATAAACATATCATTACTATATTTGGGTAAAGAATTCACCAAATGCATAAGCAACAAAGTAAAACAATAAACAGGGCCTCATGAAAATTAAATTGCATACTTAAAAGCATACTATCAAAAAAGTAAAAAGACAACTGACAGACTAGGATAAAATATTTGTTAATCACTTTTTTTGGTAGAGGGGTTTGGGCACTCTTGATGTTGTTCACGGGCTATGCCTGGGTCAGCGTTCAGCATTGACCCTTGGTGGTACTCAGAATGCTGAAGATTTGAACTAGGTAATGGTTGACACAGCTGCTTGCCTAGAAGAAAAAACTCTTACAACTATAAACTGTAAAAGCCAAATAGCCACTTTAGTTTTTATTTATATCTGGTGATAATCAGGGATTGCTCTGTAGTTCTTGTGGGACCTTTTAGTGCCAGGGATGGAACTTGGGCCTCTGACATGCAAAGTTTACACTCAGTCCTTTTAGATATCTTTCTCATCTATTTTTTTTTTTTTTTTGGTTTTTGGGTCACACCCGGCAGTGCTCAGGAGTTACTCCTGGCTCCATGCTCAGAAATTGCTCCTGGCAGGCACGGGGGACCATGTGGGGCACCGGGATTCGAACCGATGACCTTTTGCATGAAAGGCAAACGCCTTACCTCCATGCTATCTCCCGGGCCCCTTTCTCATCTATTTTTAACGGAACAAAAGTATTTGAATAGACATTTCTTCAAACAAAAAATATATATACAAACGAGCAACAAAATGCTCACAACACTTGTCCTTAGGAAAAGTCTACTATCAAAACTATAGTGGGGTGTCACTTCAGATTCACAGTGATGGTCATAATCAATGTAATGAAATGAATGTGTTGGGAGGATATGGATGAATTAGACTATTGGATTCTTAGTAGGAGTGTAAAATGGTATGGCTACTTTGGAATGCAGTTTTGCTACTTTGCAATGCAGTTTTGCAGTTCTGAAAGAAGTTCAACATAGAAAGTTACCATATGACTCAGTGATTCTTTTTTGTTTTGTTTTGTTTTGGTCACACCCGGCAGTGCTCAGAGGTTACTCCTGGCTCTATGTTCAGAAATCGCTCCTGGCAGGGGCTCGGGGAACCATATAGGATGCTGGAATTCGAACAACCATCCTTCTGCATGCAAAGCAAAAGCCCTACCTCCATGCTATCTCTCTGTCCAGATGACTCAGTGATTGTATTCCAAGAGAAAAGAAAACTTTTTGGCTCATGAAAACAGCATACATTAATGTTCCTGCCAATATTATTCATAATAGTCAACAAAATAACCCAAATTCTTCATGTAATGAATGGATAAACAAAAGCTATCTATGCAATGAGATTATAAAAGAAAAAAGTAATGGTAATGGTACATGAATCAATATTGAGGACACTATGCTAAAAAAAAAAAGATCAGTCACAAAAGGCTTTATAGCGTGTGCTTCCATTTATATAAAATGTCCAAAATAGGCAAATATATAAAAATAGTAGTAGATGAATGTTAGGGGCTGGGAACAGGGTATATTAATGGGCATTAGCTTAGAGGGTAAGACGCTTTCTGAAATTAGAGAATAATAATTGTACAATTCTGTTGATATGCTAAAAACCATTAAATTGTATATATTAGCACACTTAATTTTATGTGATTAAATTATATTTTAATAAAGTACTTTAAAAAGAGAGTGAAGGGTGCAAAGAGATAGTAGAGGAGTTAATGTTCTTGCCTTGCATATGATTGACCCTGGTTCGTCCCTGGCACTGTATATAGTCCAGGAGTAATCCCTGAGAACAGAGCCAGTAATGGTCCCTGAACACCATCAGGTGTGACTCAAACAGAACAACACATAGTGGCAGAGGCCTCTAGAGCCAAATGGCCTGAGTTTAAACCCAACTCTTCTGCTTCCTATGTGAGATCTTGGACTAGGTATGTGCCCACTTTGTGCCTGAGTTTCCTCAGGTATAAAATGAAAACAATTATAGTATTTATCTTTTAGGGACATGAGTAATACATACATTAAAGAAATGGCTCTTCACATAGAGCCAGTACTCCAAAATGAGTTCATTGTTTTGTTAATGACTTCTATATGTCATTATATATAAAGATTTTGGTCATCTGTATATAAATCAAGAGTCAAAGAAAACTTGTCATCAAGATGGCTTAGTTCATGTCATATCCACAAACAAGACCTTGACTTGAATATCCCCAGTAGCTCCCATGTTGAAAGAACCACTCATGAGACTTGTAGAGCACGTAGTACATCCAAACACACATAAATACAAAGTCTGGCTTGAGATTTTTGGCTCAAGTCCATTGAGAGTTATGAAGTCCTCTTTGAACAATGACTATTATTAAAATCTTGAGACTTTGAGTTGGGCACTTTCTCCATCCCAGACACTGAATCAGAGCTGCAACTTTCCAAATAGTAAGTCTGGAAATGGATGCCACTTTTGAGCTGATTTATTGAGAGTTTTCTTGATTTGGGTCAGGTTCCTGCAATGTTTGGAAAGTGACGACTATAGCATCATTATTTTCCCCAAATGACCAAAATTATAGCTGGTAACTTGAGGCTAGTAAATTTCCCTGCAGCAGATGTTAAACTCTTTTAAAAGATGATTAACAATGGGAGACTTGGGTTCTATGGCAGGGTAACCAATAGGCGGTGCTGCTGAAGTCAACGTGTGAGGTAAGGGGTGCATGCAGACCCCATGCTGTGGTGGGGAGCCCAGACTGAAGACTGTATGAACCTACTGCTGAGGGTGTAAATCAAAACCTATGGTCCTAGGTGATTGAACATGTGGTACTGTGACCAGAGATCTAGACTGGATGTTGAGAAACCAGGGCTTCAAGCTTGCTTCTGCCTATACTATGTCAGAGCAAAAGATCCTCCCTTCTTGTGACACAGAATCTCCATCCTTTAAAATAAGGAGGGGGCAGATTGGTGGTCTCTAAAGTATTTTTGAAATTTTAGACTGACTTTTCCATTTGCTAAGGAAGAATGCAAATAAATTTGTTAAGTCCCAAAGAATCTGTAGTTTTTTTTTTTTTTAATGAGATAACCACAAAAGAACCAAGCCAACTTACCTAATTATGATGCAGCTTGCTTTACACACTGCCCCAAGACAATATGGGGATGAAAACGCATGAGAAAGGATTCAGTGAGGACATCCCTGGGATCCCCAAACCAGTTCTCCAGTGTTAGACATAAATTTGCTGTTTGAGAATTGGTTTCATTAAACTAACCTTGAGGAATCCTTAAATCTTTGAATTAGCAGTTAAATTCTTCACCTGCTTGCAATACCTTTCCTCATTCTGAATATTCAGGAATATCCTGAACATTCAGGGGGTTGCTAACTACTCAACATGTATACTTGCATATAGATACATGTATATATACAGTAGATGAATAGGGTTGAATGGTGTTCTAATAGATTTCTCTTCTCAAAGGGTTTTGAGATCCTTTCACTATCAACTCAAATCTCTCCAATCACTCTTCTCACTAGGCTTTGGAGACAGAAATAGAATTAATCCAGTGAATATAAGACCACTAAAATACTTTAGAAAAAATCTGGAGGAAATATCTTTGCATTTCTCCATTTTCACCCCCAGCACTAAGGAGATAAGACCCAGATCCTACATCTCAGCACTTCAGCTAGAGATTTGGGGAGTAGAACTCGATTTCTTCCCAATTTCTTTTGGTGTATTTTAAAACTCAACCCAGCAACCTTTTCAGGGCACTCTCCCAGAGTTTTGAGTGATTTAAATTTTGTTTCTTTCCTAGGTAGCACTCTGGAAAGAAACAAAATTCACCCTTCCAAGTGAGGTGATTCAATAGATAGATCGCTGCTCTTTCAAACTTTTCATACTTGAGAACAGGCACTGGTCTGTGGTGGGGAGATTGAAAATCTCCGCCAGAGAGGTAAATTAAGCTCTTAATAACATTTTTTTTTGTTTTGTTTTTGGGTCACACCTGGCGACGCTCAGGGGTTACTCCTGGCTATTCGCTCAGAAGTCGCTCCTGGCAGGCACGAGGGACCATATGGGGAACCGGGGGATCGAACCGCAGTCCGTCCTAGGTTAGCGCAGGCACCTTAGCTCCAGCGCCACCACCCGGCCCCCCTTAATAACATTTTTTATTAAGTGTGCTTTATTAGGTGTGTTAAATGGGGAGATACAATGCTGAACAAATGAGATTGGAAAGAGCACAGGATGTTCTAGGAGGTGAAAGAAAGATTATACAAGGATAATCTTAGTCAATTTTGGGAGGTTCCATGAACCCCACAGATTGGGTGGTTTATAAACAATACCATTTGTTTATCAGAGTTAAAATCTTAAGATTAGAGGACTGCCATTATGATGTGAGGGCTCTTGTTTGAGTGACAGGCATTTCATTAGGTCCTCACCTGGCGGAAGGCCTACTAGAGAGAACTGTGAAGTCTCATTAGCCTAGTCATAAGGACAATAACCTTCACCCTATATCTTAAGTACTTCCTAAAGGCCTCACCTCCTAATACCACATACAGGACATTAGAACATGCATTTGGAGGTCAGCAACATTCAGACCACAGCAAAGAGCAATGTAGGTGGGAAGGACAGTGGTACAGGACAAGGCTGGAAAGGTAGGCAGAAGTCAGGGACAGGAAGAGCCTAGCTGACCTGAGAAATCAATTTGCTTCCTCACTTTACTGAGGAGATAGAGTTGAGGTAGACCAGACTCTGAGGAGCTGGGCTATCTCAGTGGAATTGCTCCAATCTGATAGAAATTTTAAATAGAAGAAAACCAACCTTTTTAACAAAATGAAATTGAGATGAGAAAGGATCTAGGCATTAGATTCAGACTATTGAATTAGAATCTAGACTCTATTAATTTCTAGGATCTTGTGGGGAAGGTACCTTAAGATTACATGCTTAAGTCTCTCTCCTCAGTACAGTGAAAACAGTCAGCAGTGCCTTCCCTATGGGTTTCTTAGGAGGTGAGACAGTCCTGTTGAACCATTTCTTGTTCTAGAGTGTTGTTAGTTCATCCTCTCCCATTATGGACTCTCTGTTGTTTTATTTACTGAAACCTCTGCATCTTCTTTTTTATTTGTTTGTTTTGAGCCACACTTGGTGATACTCAGGGGTTACTCCTGACCCTGTACTCAGGAATTATTCCTAGCAGTGCTCAGTGGATCATATGGGATGCCAGGGATTGAACCATGGTGATTTGCTTGCAAAACAAGCACCCTACCTGCTGTAGTTATTTTTCTCAAGATCATTTCTGCCCCATTTACGCACCTTTTGGGATTATTTGAATGCCAGCACATGGTGTGATCTATGGTAGTGAAAGTAAAGAAATGTTCAAGTTGAGAAGAAATAAACATCTACCTTTCTTCTGGACTAGTTGTTGTTTGTTTTGTATTGTTGGATCACACCTGGCAATGCTCAGAGGTTAATTCTGGCTCTATGCCCAGGTTAGGAATTACTTCTGGAAGAGGTCAAGGAACCATATGGGGTGCTGGGGATTGACTCCAGGTCAGAGGAAGTACGACTCTGTTCATAGCAGATTCTGCTATCTAATTGTTCTCCAAAAGCATGCACAAGGAATTACCTGGTGGTTAGGGGTGTTGGGTGGGGGCACATTCAAGCTGCAATCAGGCTTCTGATCATTTCTCACTCTATTTTTGTGATTCTTTTTTGTTTTAGAGCCAAGTTAAATAAAAAAAAAACTTTTTTAAATCTCAAGAATTCCTTGAGATCATGAAGTCCAAGCCCATATCTAAGCCCTGAATAGGTCTATGGTCTGTCTGAGATCATTTGGCCAATTGAAGTCCCCTGTGATTTGAAGAGGTAGAATTAGGGACTTCTGAAGTCTTGTTTTGGCCCAGCCACTAATGTGATGAAGGCACTTCAGGTCATTTCCTGTAGAAGTCAGCATTTTAGGCTGTTAGTTACAGAGAAATACAACTGGAACTAAGCTTGGCAAAAAGAAATTTCTCTACACAATGGGGCCACAGTTACTGTTTACTCTTGACTCATGTTTCTTACATTTCTCACTGAAAAGGAAAAGGAAAGCTTTTTTTATCTTTAGCTCCAACTTAAAAAGTTCCAGGAATTGGACAAATCATGGTCACGGACATAAAGTGATACATGTGTGAAGGCCCATAAAGGAGGCAAAAGACTTGGAAAAAGCTGATTGGGGCAGAGACATGGCCATGGAAGGAACCAACTGCTTGTCCATTGGTGTAACCTCCACTTTTTCAGTTTTGCTCATCTTGTATTTCCTACATAGCACTATTGAGAGAAACAAAATTCAAAACAAGTGTGTTTTCTGGAAAAGAGTTCCCATTATTCATTTTCTCCAAGATTAAGAACACCATTGTCATGTAGGAAATAGTCTATACAGGCCAGTCAAGAAGAGAGTAGAATCCTCAGTAGAAATGGCCATGTGAAGGTGGATAAAGAATCAGAGTAGAAAGCTGATCTTTCTAGAACAGGGGGATGGAACTGTATATATATTTTTTACCAGTAATAACAATGTATAATCAACTCTCTGCTTCTTGAATCCCCTTTTAATTTTTTAAAAAAGGAAATAATAGCATTGTTGTTTAGACTGTGAGCATTGGGTTTTCTTCCAGTTTAAACTTTTTAAATTTATTGTGACAGCAGGCATATTTGAATTTGTTTCAATTATTTTACTTTGAATTTTCTATTTGTTCTGATTTTTTCTCATGATTTATCATTGTTTAGTTTTGTTTTGGGGCTACGTTCATTGATGTTTAATTGTTACTCCTAGCTCTGCACTCAGGAATTACTCTTGGCAGTGCTCTGGGAGAACCATATGGGATGCTGGGGTTATAAATCTAATAGGCAGCGTGCAAGGTGAATGCTCTACCTGCTATATCAATTGCTACATCCATTCATGATTATTTTATTCTCTTTTCTTCTTCCCCCTTTAGGGATTATTGTTTTTAAACTTTAATTAAAGAACTGTGATTTACAAAGTTACTGGTAGTCGAGTTTTAGAAATAAAATATTTCAACATTAATCTCACCACCATGTCAACTTCTCTCTATCAGTGTTCTCATGCTCCTTCCTGCCCCCTTCCTGTGACAGGCACATTTAAAACTTTTGTCATTATAATTTAGGACTCATGTTTTCAGTCCTGTCAAGTCTGTGCTTTGGATATATACTATGCCACTTTCCCACATCATCAGTATAACCAAGGCCCCTGACCCTGTCCTCCCATATTTCCCTTTCTCTTTTTCCTTCCCTCCTTGATTTTTTTCCTTCTCTGTTCTTCTTTCTATATGCATGGGTCAAGGCTGATCCAGGCATCTATACTTTACTTCTTATAGTTTCTTATCTAGTTATTCTATATATCGCCGAAAAGTGGTATATAGATTATTTTTCTTCTAGATTTCCTTACTCAATATGATGTCTTCTAGTTTCAACCAGTTTGCAGCAAATTGTATGACTTGACTTTTCCTTGTAGCTGCATAGTATTTTGTTACTTATAATGAATACATCTTCATAATCCATTCATCTGTCATTGAAATCAAGTTGATTCTATCTCTTAGTTATTGTACTAAATGCTACAATTAATAATGATGTGCACATATATCTTTAAATCAATATTTTTATGTCCTTGAGGTAGATGCTTAGCAGTAGAATTGCTGGGTCATATGGCACATTAATTCCAAATTTACTGAGAACTCTCCATACTGTTTTCCAGAGGGATTTAAGCAAACAACATTCCCACCAGCAGCGGGTGAGTTCCTTTTTCACCATATCCCCTTCAACACAGATTGTCCCCACTGTTTTTGATATGTACCATTCTCACTGGTGTGAAATAATATCTCATTTTAATATCGATTTGGATTTCCCTAACTGTAAGTAATGTTGAGCACCTTTTCAAAAGCATATCGGCCATCTCCAGATACAGGAGAAGTATCTGTTCATTTTTCCTCCCCAATTTTGTGTGTGTGTGTGTGTGTGTGTGTGTGTGTGTGTGTGTGTGTGTGTGTGTGTGGTTTTGGGTCACATCCAGCAGTGCTCAGGTGTTACTACTGGCTCTATGCTCAGAAAGCATTCCTGGCAGGCTCTGGAGACCATATGGAATACCAGGATTCAAACCACCATCCTTCTGCATGCAAGGCGAAACCCTACCTCCCTGCTATCTCTCTGGCACCTAATTTTTTTTTTTTTTATTTTCTTGCCCTTGCCAATGATTGGATTACAGATCATTGATGATATCTTTGAGGTCAAAATCATGAAGCATTATACCTGTATTTTCATCAATGCACTTTACATTGCCTTCCTTCCTTCCTTCCTTCCTTCCTTCCTTCCTTCCTTCCTTCCTTCCTTCCTTCCTTCCTTCCTTCCTTC
>PVKC010027340.1:0-15022 GCA_004027635.1 Crocidura indochinensis | reverse complement strand
TGATTGTCATTGGATTTAATGTCATCTTTGTAGATAACTTTCCTGTGTTTGTTGGTCTCTCTTGTCTTAGAGTAGACCTGTCAGTTTTTCCTTTAAGACTGGTTTATCATCTGTGAAGTTTTTAAGCTGTTGCTTATCCATGAAGTTATGTATTTTTCCTTCACACCTGAATGTGAGTCGGGCTGGGTGCAGTATTCTCGGTCAGGCATTCATTTCATTCAGTCTTGTCACAATATCCCACCACTGTCTTCTGGTCTTGAGAGTTTCTTGTGACATGTCTGCTGTAAGTCTTAGGTATGCTCCTTTGAATGTAATTTCCCTTTTTGACCTTGCTGCATTCAGTATTCTATCTGTATCTGTGGGATTTGTCATTGTAACGATGATGTGTCTGGGGGTGTTTTTTTGGGGGTCTCGCTTGGCTGGTACTCTTCGGGCATGCAGGATTTGGTTGCATGTAGTTGTTAACTCTGGTAGTATGTTTTTGATGATGTCTTTGACAGTTGATTCTTCCTGGTGATCTCCTACTTGGGTCACTGGGACTCCAATGATTCTTATGTTGTTTCTTTTGGGTTTATCAAAGACTTCTATTTTCATCTGTTCACATTCCTTGCGTCTTTTTCCATTGCATGCTCGTTTGTCCTAAGGTTCTTTTCCCATTTCTTCTGCTGTGTTAAGATTTTCTGCATCTCATCTTCCAGTAGCCCAATTCTCTCCTCAGCTGCTCTTACCTTGCTGTCTAGGGCATCCACTGAGGTTTTCAGTTGAGCTACCATGTTTTTCAGGCCTGCCATTTCAGTTTGAAGTTCTGAGTTCTGATCTATGCTTTCTTGGAGTTTCACAAACATATTCCATATTTCTATTTTAAATTCCTTATCCGAGAGGTTAAGCAGAGGGTTTTGATTTTTAAGGTCGTCCAAGCCATCATCTTTATTCTTGGTGCCTAGTGTTTGCCTACGAGCTTTCCGAATTGTCGCTCTAGTAGTGTGGTTTTTCCTGCATGTTGTGATGTGGTTTATTGGTTAGAAAGAGTGTGCGTCCATGAAGCAAAGCAAGCGACTGCGCTCTTCTGGGGTGCCAAGAAATCAGGACAGACAGAAGCAGGAAGAGAGTCCCCTCGGTCCTCAGTGTTCTTAGCAGAGCACAGCAGGGTGGAGTCTCCCGCAGGTGTAGCACTCAGCCCACCAATTGGGAAGCTTTCCACCCAGCCAGATCTTACTCACTCATTGGCTCACTGGCAGCTTCAGAGTGCAATGATTTCTGGGTTCGCTTCCCAGGGCTCTGCTCTCAAGGGAGAACTCCAAGAAATCAGGACAGACAGAAGCAGGAAGAGAGTACCCTTGGTCCTCAGTGTTCTTAGCAGAGCAAGAATTAATATTGTTTCAGTGACCATTCAACCTGATTAGGACAGAGGAATATCAAGTTAATGAAAATAAATCAGAGAGAAAAACAAATACCAGATTATCTCACTTGGCTATGGTATCTAGAAGACAAAATAAGGAAATAAACATTATGAAGCAATTACAAACACTTGAATTTGAATTATAAAACTCAAATTAATAAGCAGTGTGAGGAGTGGGTAGTAATTAAAAGGTGAACCAGATATGTCATAGAGTGATTAGGGGGTCTTGAGCATTTTGGGGGTGATGAGTGCAGTAACTTTAAACTTTAAACACTAATAAACTCTAACATTAGTATCAAAAAAATAAAATTATTCTTTTTTAATTTTGATTTTACTTTATTGAAAGCATTATTATTTACAAAGTTCTTCATAGTTGGGTTTCAGACATACAATGAATCAGAGATCATCTGACCACCAGTATCAATATGTTCAGTGTATTCTTTTTTTTTTTTTTTTTTTTTTTTTTTTTTTTTTTTTTTTTTTTTTTTTTTTTTTTTTTTTTTTTTGGTTTTTGGTTTTTGGGCCACAACCGGTGACACTCAAGGGTTACTCCTGGCTATGCGCTCAGAAATCGATCCTGGCTTGGGGGACCATATGGGAAACCGAGGGATCAAACCGAGGTCTGTCCTAGGCTAGCACAGGCAAGGCTTACCTCCAGTGCCACCGCCCGGCCCTTTTTTGGTTTCTTTTTGGTTTTTTGGGGATCTCACCCAGCAGCATGCAGGGGTTACTCCTGGCTCTAAGCTCAGAAATCACTCCTGACAGGCTTGGGGGACCATATGGGATGCCAGGATTCGAACCCTGTCCTTCTGCATGCAAGACAAACACCCTTCCTCCATGCTATCTCTCCGACCTGTTCAGAGTGTATTCTAAACTCCACCCTTTGCTCCATAGCCTGCCAGTACAGCAGGCCCATTTAAAGCTTAGGTTGTTATAGTTTAACTCTCTTGATTCCATTGTTGTTGACTTTGGCTTGGATATTTAGTTCTGTTCCTTTTTTTCCTACCAAAATGCACATGAGACAGCTTGACCCCTGACCATCTTTCATATTTATGTTTCTCTTCCTCCATCAGTTTCTTTCCATCTTGCACAATACTCTGGGATCAAGGGCATTTGAGACAACTATGATTTAGACTATTGCACTTCTATTATTAATTATTCTAAATACCACACTTAGGGGTCACTCCTGGCTCTGCGCTCAGAAATCACTCCTGGCAGGCTCGGGGGACCATATGGATGCCAAGATTCGAACCACAGTTCGTACTAGGTTGACTGTGTGCGAGGCAAATGCCCTACTGCTCCTACCTCTGATCCCTCAATTTTTAATTTTTAAAAAATTCTCCATGCCAGTTTCCACAAAATTTGCACCAGTTTATATTTCCAGCAATAGTATATCAGATTTTTATTTTTCTCCACATCCTTGCCAATATTTGTTATCTCCAGTCTTTTTTATTTAAGCCCTTCTCATTTATATGAGTTGATATTTCATTGTGACTTTTATTGAATTTCCCTGATAATATCAATGTTTGCCATTATTATATATACATGCACCATCTTTATATATAAATTTCTACTTTAAGGAAGTTACTAATTTTTTTTCAAAAAATGATCATTTCTTTTGCTATATATAATGCCATTTTTGGAGAGCTACACCTGGAACTGCTCTGGGGTTACTCCTGGCTCTGCATTCAGGAATTAATCCTGACAAGGCTGGGGATCGAATCTGGGTCAGCAATATGCAAGAAAAGTACCCTATCCTCTGTACTATCACTCCAATCTCCATAGAATGCTTTTTATTTATACATCATATTCCCATTTGTTTAGCCTTTAATTTATAAAATATTATATTGATTATGTATTTTAAAGTATTATTATGTAAATATCTTTAATAAAGCATTAGTTTGGGGGCCTGAGAGCATACTTTCCTTACATTCAGTTGTCCCCAGACTGATATCCCAAGCCCTGACCTGAGTGATCGCTGAGCTTAAAGCCAGGAGTAAGATCTGAGCACAGTTGGGTGTGGTCCCCCAAACCGAAAAATTAAATAACAATGTTAGTTTCATTTAGAGTGAAAGCAGAAGAATGATTCAGAAAAAAAATAGAAAGATTTTTGCAACACATGATGGAAAAAAATTAAAAAGTATGAAGATAGGAGAAAACAGGGTAGACCAAGTATATCAAGAACTCTAGTGGAATAAGTCTATGTTCCCTAATAGATGCAGGCAAAAGTAGAAAATGAGTCTCACAAAGATAAGAAGCTGGCACATCCACACAGAAGGCTGCAGGATAGGTAAAATTTTCTTAAGAGTTTTGGAGATTCAACTATGGGAAGAACAGCTGAAATGTGGGTGTATAGTGTATTAGGGTGGCTGTCACAAAGTGTACACATTACTTGTCTCATGATTCTAGGAGTAAAAAGGTTAAGATCAAGTTATGTGTGAATTTTCTGAAGTTTGTGAGGAATAATTTCATGAATCTCACACCTAGTGGTTTTTTAGTAGTTTTTGGCATTCCTTGGCTTTGGAATAGCATCTGTTCCCTATCTACACCTTCACAATGGTATCTGTGAAAGACAAAGACAGAGAGACAGAGAAAGAGAGAGAGAGAGAGAGAGAGAGGGAGGGAGGGAGGGAGAGGGAGAGAGAAGAGAGGGAGGGAGAGAGAGAGAGGGAGGGAGAGAGAGATTTCCCATTAAAAAAAAAAGACACTAAATGTTTTTTGAGTTTGGCTACTGAGCTATTCCAGCATGATTTCATTTTAACTAATTACCTCCACACTCTGTTTCCAAATAAGTTTTCATTCTGTTGTAAAAGGTTAGGACTTCAACATAGGAATTAGAGGTGAGGAAATAAAATTCAATCCAAATAATGAAATTAGCAAAATGGTGGATTTGGAGCGCTGAGATACATTATTCCTTGTAGCCAGCTTTGGCCTTATTATCTTCTCACAGTTTCCATCAATGGATAGGAAGCTAATAAAGAATATATAAAGTTCTATATAGTTGGTCCTCTTCAAAACCTTTGGATAATTGACTGCAGCATTTACTGTTGTCTAGATGCTTACACATTCATTTATTCATAAGCATAACCTGTGTTCATATAACTTTCTGATAAAATGTCTGTATACAAGTCATTCAAGTGCAAAGTTTAGTGGAATAATGCAGAAAAATGACTAATTTATAATATAATAATGTACAAAACAAGCATTACCATTCTATTCTGAATTCCATAGCATTTTTCTCTGCAAGGCTGATCAGCTTTAGCCAAAAAATAATTAATATAGAGGTATTGAACCATAATTAAAACATAACAGATCTAAAAGTTATTGAAATTAAGTGATCCTTTACTGCATTTTTCTCAAACACACAATGATGGTTTCATAGTGAATTATAGTTATGAGAGTCCCAAGAGCCTTAATATTGATTTTAGTAAAATATTAAACTAATAATACACAGAAAAAGTTGACAACATTCAAAATATTAAGATTGTTTTGCCATCCAAAAAGAAATGCATCTTTTATGCTTTGGGTTTTCCAAAAAAATTAATAGTAGTATGCCAGTCTCGAATACAGGTAGGGGGTGGGGGAGGAAGGAGATGGAGGGCATTGGTGGTAGGAAGGTTGTACTGGTGAAGGAAGGTGTTCATTTTTTTGTCACTGAAACACAACTACAAATAGGTTTCCAAGCACGGTGCTTAAATAAAAATATTATTTAAAAAAGTAAAATTTAAGTATTTATTATAAAAAGTTTCCTTTTGTATTCAATAATAATAATGTGAGAAAATGATATAAAGGGAGTCTGATTGTAGATAATTCATACAAATTCTAATATACAAATTATATATAATATAATATAATATAATGTATAAAATACAAATTCTATTATAAATTGATGAACTATGAAACTTAATGCCAGTATATGAGAAAGATGACTTGATAGACTATTTTGATCACTTGTACTCATTTTTAAATACTTGCTCATTTTGTGATGTATGTGATATTGTGAAGGATGGCTATTATATTTGCATTTTAATGTTTAGAAAGAGATTTAAGTCAAAGCAAAATGAGACCAAAATACTCTACTTCTCACTTCTCACCTGGTTAACACCTACTCATTTTCTTGTTTAAGCTGGCTTCTCACTTCCACCCTTGACCCCAATTTTAAACTTCCTTAAACTTTTCCTTCAACATATTATAGTTTGTTGCACATTTATAAAATTATTTAATTCCTGCCTTTCCACACAAATTCTAAATTTTACCAGAATTGGAATGAAATTTTTTGACACTAGTTCAAAATGGTACTACACAAATAGTAATTCAATAAACGAATAATACAGGCGGAAGAATGGAATAGTACACAATAATTACTCTATGTTGCTTAAAAGTTCTAGTAACAGAAAAAGACTAATAATATACCAATTTTGTACTATGTATAGATCTACTTTCCCCCTTTAGTCGTCATTATTTACAGGCCTTTATTTCCCTCCAGAATTTTGAATTACCAACAATCAACCCTTTGGCACTGTGACTGTTCCCTCACTTAATATGAGGCTTCATCTCAAAAAGCCTAGTATAGATGCTTCAAACAACCCAAAATGTAGGAATTTTCTATTAGAAAAACTAAGTGGAAAAGCAAATACTTTTTTCATATTTTGTACATAAGGCTAAAAACATTAGGGAAGATAACAGAGACACTGTTCACCAAGAAATAATATAAGAAACATAGGCTTTGGGGCTGCAGAGGTAGTATAGTAGGCTGCATGCAGCCAACCTAATTTCTAGCCTCAGAACACAATATGTTCTAAGATCAGAGTCAGCTGTAAGTCTGACCACAGCTGGGTGTGGCCCCAAAACAAAACAAAGGAAGATAAGTTTTTGCTTCGTTGCTTAAGAATATAAACTAGAACATTTAAAATTGTACATTTATTTGGCCTGAATAGGCTTTTGACTACGCTGCAATTGAAATGATTCACTCATGACTTATGAAACAATCATCTACTTCAAAAAAATCCAAACTTAGTGTCATTGTATGTTCTGCCTGTTTTCTTCTATGTCCCATATGGTTTCATGTCTGATATCAAGTTCTATTTTGTTTTTAGTTTTATGCCTGGTATTAAATAATGAGAAACTAGTCAGCATGTAGCTGACCTGTTTTTCTAACAACACTTGTTGGAGATTTCCTTGCTCCATGTAGTATTTCTTGCCCCTTATCAAGAATTAATTTCTTTATATACCTGAAGCTAGATCTTAGGATATTCAGATACATTGCATTGATCTGAGGTTCTGTCTTTATTTTAATACCTTGCAGTTCTAATGACTACTTATTTATGGTACAGTTTGAAGTTGGGGAAAGTAATGCCTTCTATTTTCTTTGTCCCACAAATTGCTTCAGCTATTCATGGATGTTTATTTTTATATGAACTTCAGGTGTGTTTTATCTATTTCTTTGAAATAAAATGGCATGGATTTCTATATCCTTATAGGAGTTGTATTAAATCTGTACAATGCTTTGGGAAGTAATGTCATTTTAATGATGTCAATCCTCCCAATCTATGAGTAGGGTGTGTGTTTCCTTCTGTGTTCATGTATTTCTTAAGTGCTTTGTAGTTCTTTTTTTATAGGTCTTTCACCTCTTAGGTTTAGATGATTTCAAGATTTTCTGAGGAACTATTGTGAATGATTTCTTTTATAGATGTCTTTCTTCTCTTTCATTATTTGTATATAGAAAAACCCTGGATTTTTGTGTAATAATTTTGTAGGCTGCCACTTTACTATACAAATCTATTGTTTCTAGATGCTCTTTTGGAGAGTCATTGAGATTTTCTAAATATGGAATGAAACACCACTGGGCAAGCAAATGAAAGCAAAGATAAGCATATGGGACAACATAAAATAAGAAGCTTGGGGCCTCAATGAAAATAGTGACTAGGATAGCCATGGAATGGGAAACACTACTTACCCAATACTCATCTGAAACAAGATTAATATCTAAGTTATAAAAGGCACTGTAGAACTTAGCAAGAAAGAAAATCTAATCCCATCCAAAAATGAGAAAAAAGAATCAACAGACATTTCCTCAAAGAAGAAAGACAGATGGTCAAAAGACACATTAAAAAATACTCAACGACTCAGAGAAAGTTTCCCAGACATACAATCACCTAATTTTTGATTGGGAAAAAAAGCAAGAAATCCTAAATGGAGCAGGGAAAGCCTCTTCAACAAGTGGTGTTGGTACAACTGGTTAGCCACTTGCAAAAAAGCAAACTTAGACCCTCAGCTAACAACATGTACGAAGGTAAAATCCAAATGGATTAAAGACCTTGATATCAGACCTGATACCATAGGTATATAGAACAACATGTAGGTAAAACACTCTATGACATTGAGACTAAAGGCATCCTCAAGGAGAAAACAGCACTCTCCAAACAAGTGAAAGAACAAATAAACAGATGGGAATATATTAAGCTGACAAGCGTCTGTACCTCAAAGGAAACAGTGCCCAGGATACAAGATCCACCCACTGACTAGGAGAAACTATTCACTCAATACCCATCAGATAATGGCCTAATATCCCAAATATATAAGGCACTGACAGAACTTTACAAGGAAAAAACATCTAATCCCATCAAAAAATGGGGAGAAAGAATGGACAGATAGCTTGAAAAAAAAAAAAGTAATACAAATGGCAAAAAGGCACATGAAAAAATGCTCCGCCTCATTAATCATCAGGGAGGTGCAAATCAAAACAACTATGAGGTATCAACTCACACCACAGAGATTGGCGCACATCACAAAGGATGAGAGCAAGCAGTGCTGGACGGGATGTGGAGAGAAAGGAACTCTTATTCACTGCTGGTGGTAATGCCACCTAGTCCAACCTTTTTGGAAAGCGATATGGAGATTCCTCCAAAAACTGGAACTTGAGCTCCCAAATGACCCAGCTATACCACTCCTAGGGATATACCCTAGGGACCCAAAAATACAATACAAAAGTCCCTTCCTCACACCTATATTCATTGCAGCACTATTTACAATAGCCAGTCTCTGAAAACAACCAAGATGCCGTTCATCAGATGAATGTCTAAAGAAACTGTGGTACATATACACAATGGAATATTATGCAGCCATCAGAAGAGATGAAGTCATGAAATTTTCCTATACATGGATGTACATTGAATCTATCATGCTGAGTGAAATAAGTCAGAGGGAGAGAGATAGACACAGAATAGTCTCACTCATCTATGGGTTTTAAGAAAAATAACACATTCTTGCAATAATTCTCAGAGGCAAAAGAGAGGAGGGCTAGAAGATCCAGCTCACTACATGAAGTTCACTGTAAAGAGTGATGAGTGAAGTTAAAGAAATAACTATACTGAGAACTATCATAAAAATGTGAATGAATGAGTTAAGTAGAAAGCCTGTCTAGAGTGCTGGCGGGGTGTAGTGGGGAGGAAGGAGAGTTGAGACATTGGTGATAGGAATGTTGCACTGGTGAAGGGGGGTGTGCTTTACATGACTAAAATTCAACCACAATCATGTTTGTAATCAAGGTGTTTAAATAAAGATATTAATTTTAAAAAAATATTTGATGATAGCGCAGTGGTAGGGTGCTTGCCTTTCACGCGGCTGACCCAAGTCCAACCTCGGTTCGATGCCTGGCGTCCATATGGTCCCCCAAACCAGGAGCAATTTCTAAGCACACAGATAAGAGTAACCCCTGAGCATCACTGAGTATGAAATATATATGCGTGTGTGAGTGTGAAATATATATGTGTGTATGTAATATATATGTATATCTACGTATACATATATATGTATATATATACTCAACTTCATTAATCGTCAAATCAAAACAACAATTACGTGCCATCTTACACCACAGTCAGTGGCACACATCACAAAGAACAAGAACAACCAGTGCTGGCATGGATGTGGAGATGAAGATAGTATGATAATAATATCCAAAGGCAATAGAGATGAGGACCAGGAGGATCAGTTCATGGTAAGAAGCTTACCATAAAGAGCAGGGGAGTACAGTAAAAGTAGAGAAGGTATCATTATGACAATGATCATTGTAAATGATCTCTCTGGACAAGAACTGGGAGCCGAAAGGAGATAAATTATATGCATGATAACCCTTCGGTTACAAATTGCAAACCGCAGTGTTAAAAAGAAAAAAGAGGGAGAGGGAAGGAGGGACGTGAAGGGAAGGGGGTGGGGGAAATGCCTGTCCTAGAGGCAACCAAAAAAAAATTAGGAGAGAGGGAAAAAAAAAACTGGTGGTGAGAAATGTGCACTAGTGAAAGATGTTGTATGGTGTATGATTGAAACCCAATCATGAACAACTTTGTAACTGTGAAAAATACCCAACTCTATTATGAGCAATATTGTAACCATGCTATTTAAATAATTAAAATTTTAATTCAATATTTCCTAAAAAGAAAGGTTAAGTATTTTTCCATGTGTATTGCCACATTATACATTCACTTATTTTCTTTTCCATTATATTTAAAACTTTCGAAACATTTTATATCATGATTCTGCTATCATTTTCCTGTCCTTCAAGAAAACTACTTTTCCAGACATCAGGAGAAAATGTAAATTTTTCATAGAAATATCTGATCTAGAATGAACAACTCTTGTGCCATAGAGAAAGGTAATCACAGAACAGATTATAATAAAAAATATCAATCACATAATATAAAGAGGGATTGCAAATCACAAAAAAGATAATTGTAAATTGGTGGTTTAAAAATAATATGATTTACTACAACTTACATTTTTAATTTGGTCATGAACATTCTCATAGAAAAGCAAAATCAGAATTATATAGATCTCCTTGGTTTAAAACCTTATGTCAATCATACAACCATAAAAAAAATCTTGTTTCTCACTCTAAATTATAGTAGAAATTGTCTATATGATTTTTATATAAAAGGAACAATAAATAACAACTCACAGTAATTCTAAAAACTTCAAATATTTAATCGTCATTTTACAGTCAGGGAATATAATAAAAATTCAAATATTAATTAATAATTTTAGATAAATAATATTTTTATTTCAGCCATTTCCAGTAGTGGTCAGAATTACTCCTGGCTTTGTGCTCAGGGGTCACCCATGTCAGGACTTGGGGGACCATCTTGGGTACCAAGGATTAAACCTAGGTGACTTCAAGTCAAGGGTTCTATCCACTGTTCTATAACTCCAGCCCTTAATTAATTTCTAATGCAATACAAGTACTTACCTTTTACTAAAGTTCTGAAGGAGAAAATATAAATACCCACTTTTCAGAGAAAGGTAAAATCAATTCCTCCTATATTTTACTCAGGAGTCAGATATGAAACACAGCTCAAAGTACAACTCTGGTTAAATAATGGGCTCCTCCCCGCTTTTTTTTTTCTTACAGAACCATAGCACATGAATCATCTTGTTCTGCTTCATATTTCTATGTCTTCCTACAAATTGGAAAAAAAATAAAGGATGGTACCAGAAGAAAGCAGTCTCATGAGCATTGAGTGGAAATAAAAAATGATCAGACCAAGGTACCCAACCTAAAGTCAGCAATGGTAGAGTCAGGAGACCCAAACTACAACAAGCTATACACAAAAGAGACCTGTTATACTGGCAGTCCAGGGAACTAAGTTTGGAGGTATGGGATGCATGCTGGAACAGGAGCAGAGGGGAGGTCAACACTGTTGGTGGGAATTCCCTAATTCACTGTCACTATGCACCTTAAATAATCTAAAAGTCTTTTAATTCACATTGATCTCAAAAATTATTTTTAAAAAAAGACAGAAAGAGCCCTGGGATTGTACCTTACAATCATTTTCTTTCAGTCATGCTTTCTTATATCTCTGATATGTTCAACATAGATTTCTTCAGAGCACTTTTTATAAATATTTTTCTTAGAAAAAAATTACTAGTTGATTGGTCCTTTGGCTAACATATGCATGCTATACTTTAAACCTATAAGAATATAAGATAATGTTATATCTGTTGCAAATGTAGAAATCCTAGGAAGCGCCAAGGAAATTGAAATGCTCTATAACCCTATTAACAATGGTAATGATAATCAATAATAATAAAGGTCTCCAGAGCATTAAGCTATGTTACATGGTAAGTGTGAAAATATTTTAGACATTAAATTGAATGATTTGAAAGATATAAAATAAAATAATGTTAATATCAAATATAAATAAAAACATTACTAACTTTAAATTATGACTTTAACCTTTATCTAGTGACTACTTTACCTTTAGATTGTTAATATTATTTAGAATCTTTATACACAGCGTGGGCACATTTTGTTTAAATAGCTGAGATTCTTTCTCTATTACTCCAAACCCATGAGATTAAATCCTATTAACATTAGCATCATTAAGAAGATAATCCTATTTGGCCTACATTAAATTCATTTCTTTCTTTCTTTTTTCAACAATGCAATTTAGCCATGTGTTTCTTCTCACTAAAAAAAGTAAGAAAGAAAAAGATAAAGGTGCTAATCTAGAAAATACTGCTTATATCTAGTCTGTCTACCTTTAAATTCTAGTCTTCATTACACCCCTTCTCTATGCAATTAAGTTATAATAATATAGAAGTTAAACATCATTTAATAAAGAATTTATTTACTAAAATTGTGATTTTTTTATTTGGTTTGGTTTAAGGGGCACATCCAAGGTGCTCTGGATTTGATCCCAGCTACGTGCTCAGGGGTCACTCCTGGCAGACTCAGGGACTCATAAGGGATGATGAATTTTGAACGCAGGACAGTGACATGCAAGGTCTGTGTCCTACTTGCTGTGCTGAAACTCTAGCCCTTTACTAAAATTACATCCTATAAAAAGTGTCACACACTGCCCTTTACCTCAGCAGTGCTTAGTCTATATGATCATTGAATGAAGTACTTTAGCTGTGGGGAAGAAAATCAATATCACATGACCCCTGAAACACAAGTATAAAACCCCTACACACTATAACTACATGCAATCACCACCACTACAAAAAGAATGCAATTTAAAACCCTCACCAATAGCTTTCTAGAATCAGTATAATTTGTGCCCCACCCACATCAAATGCTATTTTCAGGGGTTGTCTCTTACTAAATCCACTAGATTTTCACTTCTCTGTTGCTTTGTGTTCTAAAGGCATCGAATTTTCTGCTGCTTCTGCAACAACCAAGAATAAGTTCTCCTAAGACACTGGGCTTTGCATAGAATGCTCTTTAATGAGCTTCCCTAACACTTCCTATATAATTCTCCAAACTCAGGTACAATTTCCAAGTTCATCTACCACAGTTCTATGACTCTTTCATGGTTCCCGATTCTTTTCTCCATCTCAATTTCTTTTTCTGAGCGTGGGGTGGATCGAACCGCGGTCCATCCACGGCTAGCGCTGGCTAGGCAGGCACCTTACCTCCAGCACCACCGCCCAGCCCCTCATTTTTTGTTGTTTGTTTGTTTGTTTGTTTTTGTTTTTTTTTGTTTCTTTTTTGTTGTTGTTGTTTTGGGGCCACATCAGGCGGTGCTCAGAAATAGCTCCTGGCAAGCACGGGGACCATATGGGTCACCGGGATTTGAACCAACCACCTTAGATCCTGGATCAGCTGTTTGCAAGGCAAAAGCCGCTGTGCTATCTCTCCGGGCCCGCTTCTATGATTTTTACTATCCAATAGTCACTAGGTTTCTGCTTATGTCTATCTCATTTCCAAGAGGTCTCTGCTCACATGGTTTCATTATTAGTTATCTGAGGAATCCATATAAAATAGAATCTGCTCCACTACTTGTTTTCCATTTTCTTTACCTGCATTACTTTTCTTCAGAGTTCTGCCTACCATTTGTCTATTTATTATATATTTCCTCACTTATATTTAAAAAGAAGACAAAGTAAAGCTTTGTCTTCCCTCACTAAATCAAATACTCTTTTTGAGACAAACTATTATCTGTTTTGTTCATTGCTATACCCCATCATCCAGAGCTGTACTTAGCAGATATTCAAAGTTTAATAAATATGTATTTGGTACAAAGTTACTTCCCTAAAAGTATGTTCTTTCTAAAAATAAATCAATGAGATTATTACTGAAACACTTCATGTATTTCATCATTACCCATACTTTGCTTATATCAGGCACTATATATCTAGAGAATGGTGAAATTTATTTCAGTATGACTCACACTGTGTATGATCCTAGTGATAAAAATAAAGAAGATAAAGTAGCAATGAAACAAAGCAAACATCAATCTAAGCAATTATGACCCGTCAAGTAATGATAGAGTGGTTCAGAAATGTTTTTTACAATAATAAAATTATTAGTCTTCTCAAAATTATATTCTATTACCTGTGAACAATTTAGGTTATTAAATATAAACAGAAGGATCTGATCTCATTATGAAAGTCAGTCAGTTGTGCAGAACCTTACTGTTCAAGAAGTAAAACAGTCATAGCACTCATGCTAAGACCGGTTGTATTTCTTATCAGTTAGTCTACCCATTTGTTTTCTGTGAGGAAGTTCTATGAGTTTACATATCTTTAAAAAAAAAAGCTTAGGCTAATGAACATTTTTCATATTTAAAATGGTTCATAGCATATGCTTGCAATGAAGAGCCAAATTAAATTTAATCATCTCTAGAATCATCTGCAAATTTTTATGCTGGAGATTATTTTTATATTAGAGATATACCTTCTTTAAATTGAAAGATAAAAATGACTCTGGAGACCACTTTCTTGACTAAAACAATTATATTCCCTTGCTGCTTTCTCTAGCAGCAAATCTATAAAGTTCAAATTAAATAGTGGAAGAAGGGCCAACTTTATTAGATTGTTAAAATAGGTGACTCGAAAATAGAATTTCCTGGGAAATGCTAAAAATTCTTTAATAGTCAATATAGATACCTTGGAAATTAGCCAAATCATTAAAATTTTGCTATGTTATTTCTCTATGCAATGTAATTATCCAAGCATTTATAATAAATTGAAAGATTCAAGAGAGTTTAGATTGAGATATCTCAAAGGGTTTGAGCTGAAAAGGAAGCTCCATATTCAATCTATGTCATGACATGGTGCCCTGAACACAGCCAGTTGTAGTCTTGGTGTCTCCTGGCACCATTGAACCTCGGCACCATACATCTCTGGGCTCACATATTAAACTTTTAGATCTACGCAAACAGGCCAACTATCACTGATCTTGATCCCTGGAATTATTAAACACTGCTTGACAGCCAACAGTCCTCACCTCACTCACAAAAAAAAAAAAAAAAATACTTGGAATTGAGTATTTTGAGCTTAGTCTATAGAGAAAATAAATGATAAAACTGTTTTTTTCATCTTGACATAAAATAAAGCAGCAACTATTATAATTACAATCTATGTTTTACTAACATGTGTTGTTTTTGAGCTGCCATGTCTGCACATAAGTCTGGATTTTAGGTTGAGAAGCCATTGTCAAACAAATCACTTTCATGCAGAAGAAGGTGTAGAGAAAATAAATCAAGCCCAAATAAAATAAAAACTTTATTCTATTCTTTTCCTCCAGGAATAACAGAATTCATTTAACTATCCATTGGTCCTAATGAAATCTTCTGTTGTACATATAATGCAGGTGAGCCTACTAGCAGCTGTCTCAATTTG
>PVKC010027339.1:5466-15894 GCA_004027635.1 Crocidura indochinensis | reverse complement strand
ACCACCATAATCATGTGAATGAATGAGAGAACTGGAAAACCTGTCTGGAGTACAGGTGTGGGTGGGGTGGGAGGGAGGGGGACTTGGGACATTGGGGGTGGGAATGTTGCACTGTTGAAGGGGGTGTTCTTCACATGACCGAAATCACAAACACATATGTAATCAAAACGCTTAAATTAAAAAAAAAAAAGGGAAAAAATTGACTATTCAAAGTTCTTGAAGAATGTTGTCTGAATTTGTATTATATTGAATCTAGATACTAGTTTAAGTAAGAAGGTCATTTTGATAACATTGATTCTGCCAATCCATGAGCATGGAATGTTATTTTCATTTCCTTAGATCTTTGATTTCTTTCTTAAATGTTTTGACATTTTCTCAGTATAGGTCTCTCACCTCTTTTGTCAAGTTGATTCCTATTATTTGATGGTTTTTGACACTATTTTAAATGGTACAGACTCTTTGATCTCTTTCTCCTCTGTATCATTATTTGTATAAAGGAGTGCAACCTGATTTTTGTGTATTGACTTTGTGGACAGCCAATTTGCTATATTGGTTTATTGTTTCTAGGAGCTTTCTTATGGACATTTTAGGGTCTTTGATGTATATATCATGTCATCTGCAAACAGAGGTAGTTTGACTTCCTCTTTTCCAATTTGGATGCCTTTGATTCCCTTTTCTTGCCTGATTGCTCTTGAAAGGACTTCTAATACTATGTTGAATAGGAGTGGAGAAATTGGACATTTTTGCCTTGTGCCTGACCTCAGTGAGAATGTTCTAATTTTTTTTTTTACCATTAAGAATAACATTGGCGGGGCCCAGGAGATAGCATGGAGGTAATGCGTTTGCCTTTCATGCAAAAGGTCATCGGTTCGAATCCCGGTGCCCCATATGGTCCCCCGTGCCTGCCAGGAGCAATTTCTGAGCATGGAGCCAGGAGTAACCCCTGAGCACTGCCGGGTGTGACCCCCCAAAAAAAACAAAAAAAAAAACAAAAAAAGAATAACATTGGCTGTGGGATTTTTATAGATAGCTGTTACTATCTTGAAGAAAGTTCCTTTAACATCTTTTCTGCTGAGTATCTTAATTATAAATGAGTATTGAATCTTGTCAAATTCTTTCTCTGCATCAACTGGTATGATAATATGATTTTTAGCTTTGCTTTTACAACTCATAAAACTAATATTTTCATATTTAAAAGATATCTCATTCCATTGTGGGGGGTTGGGCCACATCTAGTAGTGTTTAGGGATTACTTTTAGCTTAGCTCTCATGAAATCATAGGGGATGCTGGGTATTGAACCCTAGTTGGCCCCATGCAAAAAAAGCACCCTACTATTTTGGCCCCACTTGAACCTCAAGTTTCTCATTAGTTATAAAGGCAGAAAAAGAAGGTTTTGTTTCTAGTTCACCTAGAGGTAAACCCAGAGCTCTTTACTCTCAATATTTTGAACAAATGCACTTCTGGATGGATGTAAAGGACAAGAAAACATTTGCCCAAGAGACACAGGCCAATTCATTTCATGGCCTCACATTGTATCTAGGCAAGGAGCCCCACCATAACACATAAAAAATACCACATACTGCATAGGTTAAAGTGGGAAAACAATGCAGAACCCCATATAGTGCATGAAGATGGTAGTTCTGAAGAGTCAACCAATGTCAGTCACCGACATAACCTATTTGACAGTGTTTGATATAAATACTCCCAAATAGTTTTTATGAAGCTAACATCATTTTGATACCAAAAACAGAGACAACACAAAAAATGAAAATTATTGCTGATATCCTTGATGAACAGAAGCAAAGATTCTCAACAAAATACGAGCAAATAGATTCCAACAACTCATTAAAAAGATTATACACCATGGCCAAGTAAAATTCAAAGGATGCAAGGATGGTTTAACATAGCAAGTCAATCAATATAATAAACCACTGTTAGGTTACACCTTATTTTACACAAAACTAAGATCATCCCTGCTTTCTTTGTCTCTGTTTAGGATTGGTTTCATCCAAAACAAAGATTGTCTTATATGTAAACCTGGGCAGGACAGGTTCAGAATAGCTGCCCACCTGGGGCTACCTGTACTCAATAAAAACTATTCTGGCAGGCAGCTTGGTGGAGATGAGGGGTAGAAGATTGTCAGACTATATGTGTTTCATGCTCAGCCCAGTTTGAATTATTTCATGCATGACCCTGATTCAGACTCATTCACCTGGGGTTGGAAATATGGAACATGGGGTGATTTTATATACCACATCAATAAAAAGAAAAATAAAAAATTATATATCATATCAATAGATGCAGAGAAAGTATTTGACAAGGTCCACTACCACTTCATAATAAAACACTTAACAAGATGGTAATTGAAGGAATTTTCCTCAGTATAGTCAAGGCCATTTACCACAAACCCATGGCAAGCATTATATTCAATGGGGAAGAATTAAAAGCCTTTCATTTAAAACTTAGCAAAAGACAAAACTGCCTCCTCTTGCCTCTTCTATTCAATATAGTTTTGGATGTATTGGCCATCATGATTAGGCAAGAAAAAGACATCAAAGGCATCCACATAGAAAAGGAAAAAGTAAAGCTCTTGTTGTTTGCAGATGACATGATACTGCATCTAGAAAACCCTAAAGACTGTACATAAAGGCTCCCATTAACAATAGACCAGAGACAATAGAAAGGAGGGCTAGAAAGCTTGTCACAAATGGTGGAGCCATGCAGTTAGGGCAGAAATATATATGTCCAAGAGGCACATGAAAAATTGTTCCACATCTCTAATTGCCAGGGAGATGCAAATCCAAACGAAAACAGGGTATTTTCTCACACCATAAGCACTGGTAAACATCACAAAGAGCAAGAAAAACAAGTGCTGGCATGGATGCAGAGAAAAAGGGACTCTCTCTCACTGCTGGTGGGAATGCCAACTTGTCTAGCCTTTTTGGAAAACAATATGTATATTCCTCAAAAAACTAAAAATTGAGCTTCCAAGACCAGAGCAATGGATCAGCGGTAAGGTGTTTGCCTTGCACACAGCTGACCCAATATAAACCATGATTCGATCCCATATGGTCTCCCAAGCCAGGAGTGATTTTCTGAGCATATAGCCAGGAGTAATCCTGAGCATCACTGGGTGTAGCCTCCCCCCAAAAATTGAGCTTCCATATGGCCCAGCAATACTACTCCTAGAGATCTACCCTAGGAATACAAAAACACTATAAAAAATGAAATCTGCACTCCTATCTTCTTTTTATTTTTTATGTCTATTCTTCTCCCCTTGATTCATTTCATCAGCATAATACTCTCCATATTTATCCATGTAAAATCAAATTTAATGACTTAATTATTCCTAACAGCTGCAGAGTATTCCATTGTGTAGAGGCCACCATAGTTTCTATAATCATTCATCTGGCACTTGGGTTATTTTCAGATTCTCATTATTGTAAACAGCGCTGTGATGAACATAGAGAAGGAATCACTATGACAATGTTAATTGGAACTGATCACTCAGGACAATAACTGAGTATTGGATGGAGATAAATTAAAATACATGGTATTCCTTTATTAACAATAGAGCAAACCACAGAGTCTAAAAAAAAATAAAAGAAAGATAGATAGAAAAAAAGAGGAGCAAAAAGCCCACCCCAAAGACAGGTTGGGGGTGGGGAGGCTAGAAACTGGGATATTGGTGGTTGGAAACATTTATGGGTGGCATATATTGTAAGACTGAAACTCGGTTATGAACAACTGTGTAATCATGGTTTTTAAATTAAAAAAATCAAGAAAAATAATATGGTCTTGTCGTTTAGGCCAGTTACAGAAGAAATACTCATCAGAGTATAGTTTATAGTAGTATCTTTTCCTAAAAAAAATACTCTTCCTTCTCACCATGTCTTAAGCCAACATTAATATTCCTATCTAGAACTAACTAAATCAGTAGTAGGGACAACTTAAACAAGGCAGGTTGGAAAGTAGTGCCTGAGTGCTAAAAACTCTGCTCCAGTGGGAAGGAACAGAAATTGAAATACATGGTATCCCATTATTTATTTATTTATTTATTTATTTATTTATTTATTTATTTATTTATTTATTTATTTATCCCAGTGAGGTTTTTCCCCTCAGTCACTTGACATATAGAAGATATGGGATACAGTATGTTTCTCATTAATTAAAATGGGTCGCTATGTAGTGACAATTTGGATACATCAAAATTATGAAAAAATAAAAATCACAATATGAAGAAGATATTTCTGTATAAATATACAGCTTTTAAAGTTTAATAGAGATTAATGTTCTATGTAGAAGATTTATACATGAATATGGAAATAATATGGAATATATATGTATCATATAAATTATCTTATATAAATATGTTTAGTAAGGGAAAAGAAATTCAATATTTAATAAAATTTAGTAAGTTAAAATTTACATGTACTTTTGTTTTATGTGCATTAAAGATATATATATATATATATACAAATGGCACAATATGGACAAGATATATATTAGTACATATAGTCTATTAATAGGCATGATGGGAATAATTTATAAAATTTATTATAGTTAAATAAACTTTAATATTTATTAACTATTTCTGGGTAACTAGAGTAGGAGTAGACATACAGATTTATAAAAAATATTTTTACCAGAAATAAGATTCTTCTCAGGAATTCTTTTTGTTCTAAACACATTGTAATAATTTTTAGTAATTTCATAAATTGATTAATAATGGAGAGATTAAAGCTAATTTTGTCAAATTTAGCAGGCAGTGTATAGAAAAAGTGGTGTCATTGTTCACATACCGTTTTTCCCTAGGGTCTCAATCATTCAGCTGATATTTTTCAGAACATTCTAAATTTCAATATCAGAGTCTTAGCAGCTTGATGTTCTCTAACCACCTTTTATCTATAAAAGCAATTTTCCATTGAGTTTCTTTGCACTTCTCATGAAGATGACATTCCTATTTGGCTTCATGAGCACATGGAGTCTAAATTGAGTCACAGCCCATACAATTAGATGGACATTTTCTTTTGTCTTTATGTGGTCTCGCTTTCTCCAGGGGAAAATCCTCAGTGGATTCACAGCACAGCCAGCACATATTACATTTGGTAGTAGAGCCCCCTAGGGATTATGTGTGAATAGTTGAAACAAAGATGACATCTCCTGAGAAACTTTACATTGTATTAAGTCTTTATTTTTTGCTTTAGTCTTTCTTGTTCTTGTCTTTAATTATATCCATAGAAGTTGTAACCAATGAGAAAGAGAAGAGAGTAATTAGAGGTAATTTTATATCCTTGAAAAGGTTTACTCCTAATTGGAAGAGGATAAAAGATCTAGGAGTTTCTTCAGTACAAGGTCTTTATGGTTAAAACAATTTAAATCTTTTAAAACATGAAGATATATAAAATCCAATCCTTATAGCAGCTTGTATAGACAAAGTACATTTGCCCAAAGAGATGAAAACATTGGGAAATGGCTGAATCAGTTCGCAATTTGGCTATCAGTGTTATGGCTATCAGTGATTTGGCTATCAGTGTTATGGCAAAAACTCATATCTTTATCCCTTTTGTAGTTAAGTCAAGCAAAAAAAAAGGTAACTCCCAAAATACCTATAAAGGTAAGTCCAAAATTAGCATATTAGTATACAATTAAAAGTGGTATTTATTTGGTTTGGGGGTCACAATGCCATATCTGGTGATATTCAGAAGTTATTCCTGGCTCTGCACTCAGAAATCACTCCTGGTAAGCTTGGAGGACCATATGGGATGCTGGAGGTCAAACCTGGGTTAGCCATCTGCAAGGCAAATGCCCTACCTGCTGTGCTATCACTCCAGCCCCAGAACTTTATTATTTCAAAATCTTACAAAAATTTAATCTATTCTAATAAAAGCATGTCTGAACATTCTAATTTTATGTGTAGAATATTTAAAGTTATGATTTATAAATACTACCAGGACATATAAAATTAAGATTCACTGAAATTATTAAGTTTATTAGCATATCTTTATATAAATTGATTTAACTTTATAATAAGGGTAAAGTACTATTTTACATGCTAACACAAACCATTAATGACACAGGTAGATTTCAAATGCTACAGAAAGGACCAGAGATGGCTCAGTATCAGAGCACTTGCCCATTATGTCTAATGTTGTGATTTCAGTATCCTGCACTGCCTCACATATACCAAGTGAAATCCTTGGCACCATAATAAATTTTGTGAACCCTGGCAAGCAATACCAACTAAAGTGTGCATGAGTGCTGCATTAGAGGTGACCCAGCAACTAATTGTGTGTCCCCTGGCAAGCACCACAGCCAAGTATATGTGATCTCTGGTCATTCCAATAAATAACAACAAAGGGAATGAGGCAAGAGAAAGAATAAAAAAATTTAAAATAAAATAGAAGGTTTAAAAACTGTTTTAATTAAATTTAAATTTTTTTAAATTTAGGGGGCCAGGCGGTGGCGCTGGAGGGAAGGTGCCTGCGCTAACCTAGGACGGACCGCGGTTCGATCCCCCGGTTCCCATATGGTCCCCCGTGCCTGCCAGGAGCGACTTCTGAGCGAATAGCCAGGAGTAACCCCTGAGCGTCACCAGGTGTGGTCCAAAAACCAAAAAAAAATTTTTTTTAATTTAAAAATTATGATTAGAAATTACAGAATGATAATATTAGTGAATTTGTACACCTATCTGTCTTTCTTGTCTTGAAATCCCATAGAGTTATTTTTTTAAAGACAAAGACAAGAAGATTAAAAAAAATAAAGTCTCATGAAAAGGGAAAGGGAAGCAAGGAGTCAATAGTAATACATTCTTGAAGTTGAAAAGCAGGTGAATCAGTATTACTTTACTTAGAAGATATAAGAAGCTTGAATTTTAAGCCTGAAATGAAGAAACCCCAGAACTCACAAATGGTGCATAAGAGAAACAGGGTGGAGAGAAGGAGGGGATTGGCAGAAATAGGAGCATTGGTTAGAAGTAGTAAGAATCAAGTTCTCTTCACTAATTTCAAGCCTGTTGTTGCATATCTCTTTTGATCCTGGCTTTATGAAGATTTCTTTTATGCACAGAAGGAAGTGAGGTTCTAGATAGAGAAAAGTCATAAAGGATCGTATAAGACTATGCTGAAGACAGGAATATAAATGGACATATGCACATTAGCTACAACCCCACCTCCATTTTTCCCCCATTCTGTTCTAAGGATAGCTGAGAGTTAAGACTCTATCCTCCAGGTATGATACTGGCGACAAATACTATGGGAAATCTCACCACCAAGAGTAAAGATCCACAGAGGTGGAACTTCTTGTTAGTGGCTAAGCAGACTCAAGATACTCCAAGTTGAAAAACTGGAGAAGACAAACTGTTTGCTAGACATAGGAGGAAAACCTCTAGTATAGGAAATAGCAACTAAACAAGTGGCAATTAGTGGCAATTGGCAAAAAGTTGTAGGAGAAGCATTCATGAACCAAGAACAAGGTATGGTTAAAAGAAGATTCAGGAAATAAAATATTTCTGATGGAATTGAAAAATAGTGTAACACAAACGGGAAAAAAAATTACAAGCCAAAGCTGAGGAATTCCTCCAGACACTGAACAACAACACATTAAGAGAATTGAAGTAAAAAGAAAAAAGAAGATGGTTACTTTGAGGACCGAGTTCTGTGTCTCCTAATCTGTCAGCAAGTTTCCAATGAAGCTTTTTTGACCTATCACTTTTATTATCCTTACTAGGTCACTTTATCTCTTGTTTGATTGATCCATGAATGGAACAGAACCTTCATGATTACAATTTGGCAAGAGCAGCGAGGACTAGAGTATGCTGGATTAAGATAACCTTAGATCAGGGAAGTTTGAGGTCAGACCCTTGGCCAACCACAATCTCTTTGCTCCTGGAACTACTCCCTCTCTTTCTCAGTCCACTGTTGGCTACTTCTCATGCCACTTGTAACAGGTCAGAGAAATAACATGGCATAGATCAGTCAATCATTTGTGTGAGAAAACTTATGTGTATGTAAATGGGAAAAGTCATCTTGGGGTGCACACCCAAGAAATTCCTTATATATATATATATATATATATATATATATATATATATATATATATACTTCCCTGTAGACTTGGGTCATTATCTAGGAACGTGACTAGTTGTGGACTTCATCTGGATCTGTGAATCAATTCTTTCTATGTGTGGCAACCTATGTGCGATTTCTCAGAGGAAAAAAAAGCAAGCAGAGAAAGAAAAATTCTCATTAAAAGATATTTTCGCTCTTTGGGAAAACTCTGGAAAGTTGAAACCAGCTTAGACTGAAGTTGATAACATAATGTTCAGATCTAGCTTAGCTAGTTAATAAACAGAACAAGTTGGACATTGTTGAAGATCAGAGCATATATAAACTGATAATTTTAGGGACCTACACTTAGCTAGAAAAAGTTGAGATATGCCTTTTGGAGAGGCTGACTGGGTGACTTTTTATATGTCATAGTTTTTTCATGTTATATATTATGCACTATGAGTCTGAAGGATCGGAGAAGTATTTATTTATGTTTTTTTTTTTTTGGTTTTTGTGTCACACCCGGCAGCACTCAGGGGTTACTCCTGGCTCCATGCTCAGAAATTGCTCCTGGCAGGCACGGGGGACCATATGGGGCACCGGGATTCGAACCAATGACCTTTTGCATGAAAGGCAAACGCCTTGCCTCCATGCTATCTCCCGGGCCCCGGAGAAGTATTTTTTAAATCATGTTTGTGTCTCAGCTATATGTGTTGTGAGATGTAGATTTTATCTTTTCTGTTATAACTTACAAAAAATGTCCAGAGCAACAAGGTATTATAATTCTAGGCTCCAAGAAACCGGGCTTAGTTAAAACTGTTAACATGTCAGGTTTTTTTTTTTTTTTTTTTTTTTTTTTTTTTTTTTTTTTTTTTTTTTTTTTTTTTTTACTTTTGTCCTGTCTTAAAGCAACTAGATAAGCAAACTATCAAAAAAATAGGTTTTGACTTATTGGATCACAATTAGGTTGGAAGATTTCTAAATTTGTTATTGAATGTAACAAAAAAGTGAATTTTTTTCATCTAAGATTCTCAGTGGGAAGCAATTCAAAGGATTAGAGTAAAGATAAAGAAATAATTAATTCTATCGTTAGCATAGTGATTTAAAAACCAGTCATATCTCAGAAAGTATTATGGATTTTTCAGTAATTCTGAGAATATTGTTAAGGCCATTTTAATGACCATTAGGATCTCTTGAGCTTCAAAAACCTCAAATATAAAGAGAAATATTTTTAGAGAAAAAAATCAGAACATTTAGTTTTCACACACATGTTTTAGGGAAGAAAATAAAAATAAGAGGAAGAGGAGGAGAGGAAAAAAAACAAGATGAGGAAAAGAAACTAATGCCCCCAAATAAAATAAACCAAAGAAATTAATAATGCTTTCTGACAGGAAACAATGACTTTCTATATTATAATTTTCCTTTAGGGTAAAAATATGGTTTACTACACTTTGTTTCCACAGTTGTATTTTTGGTAATGATTAGGGTTTAGAGATAGAGGTTATTCTTCAATATCCCATTATACAAATTATACAAGGTAAGAAAACTGGAGTCTGAGATAAAACTCAGTTACAAAAATTCTTTAGGATGGGAGAAGCTCAAAGGAGCTCCAGGCACAGAGGATAATCATCCAGCAAGCCCTGAGCAGTGAGAGTCGAGAGATCGATATTGTGCCAATAAATGTCATTGGTCATTATACCCTCTTTCTAAATCTGCTAACTTGGAGACTGTGCTTCTAAAATGGAAGATAAATCTTGAAGAAAGGCTATGATACCTAGGCCACTGTGATCTTCTAAATGGGAAGATTAAGAAGAACCCCTGGGATGAAACTAAAGTCATAGGTGACCAGATAGAATAGGACTAGACCAACCTAAATTGAAAGATAATGAAATTCATTGGAAGGGAGATCTCTTAGTAGGCAAATGATTGTCTTAGATCTTAACATGAACATGATTGTTGGATCTATTTACATATTTACATATGCTTTTAATGTACATTAAAAACACTGAGCATGAATTGGTATTTTATATGGAATCAGGAACTTATATGGGATATATATGGGTTCAAACTTTATAAGTAGGGATCCAAATTTAATCACCATTATTACATGACCCCATGAATACCACTGGATTCAAAGGCTACTATTGAATCATCTTACCTGGTTGACCAAGTATCGCTGGGAATGGTTCCTGAATCCTTGAGAAAATTAAGTACAGTAAAACAAACAAGAAAAGTGATAATCATAGTGCTATATAGTGTTTTTCTTGGAATAACATTTTGATAAACAAGGTGCTGGACCACTAGAACTGAAGATCTTGACATAATTCCAGTGAGACATTTATCTGAAGAGGCAAAGGGAAAATTATCTTTCTTTTTTTT
>PVKC010027338.1:0-15768 GCA_004027635.1 Crocidura indochinensis | reverse complement strand
AAAATACGACAATGAATAAAAGAACTACATCAAACTAAAAATTTTCTGTATGGCAAAAGAAACAATGACTACAGTTAGAAGACAGCTGAGTGTAAGAAAATACTTTCACTCAATACATCAGATAAAAGTTTGATATCTCATATATACAAAGTACTCACAAATGTTAACTCCACAAAACCTAAAAAAATATTCTGAAGTTAGTAGAGGAAATAAACAGACACTTTTATGAGGAATAACAATAGATGGCCAACAGACACATGAAAAAATTATCATTATAGAGTTTTCAGAGTTATATCACAGCAGTAGGGTGCTTGCTTTGCAAGAGTCCGATGTGGGACAGACCCTGATTTAATTCCCGGCAATCCATATGGTCCCCTGAGTCTGCCAGGAGTGATTTCTGAGCACAGAGCCAAGACCCCTGAATGCAGCTGGTTGTGGCCCCAAACCCTCCAAATAATAATCAAATAAAATAATAAAACATTGTTTAAGGTTGGAGTGGTAACACAGATGTACACCACTGGGTGTGCCCCCCACACCCCCCAAATTCTCATCATCACTTATCATTAGAGAAATTCAAATCAAGATATAATCTTACACCAGTGAAGATGGCACATATCAAAAAATACTGGAAACAATCTGTTTTGGTAGTGATGTGGTAAAAAAGAAACTATTGTTCACTACTGGTGAGAATGCTGTCTGGTCCAACCACTATGGAAAACTATATGGAATGTTCTCAATAAACTAAGAATCAATCTGCCATATAATCAGATGTATCTATTCCCCAAATAGAAAAAAACATTAATCCAAAAGGGTATGTGCACACTGCTATTCATTACAACACTGTACAATAGGTGTAAATTAAATCCCTATACTGTATTTCCAACTCTGGTTAAGAAAATCTGAAGCAAGGTAGCCACTGAGAATTAGTAAACCAAGCAAATCATAGTGAGAAATCATGAAGTCAGGTTACTTCTCACCTCATGTTCTCTCTAGGCCCACCAAACCAAAACCTCTATTGACCAGTTCAAATTCAACCAGGAGGGGGAGAGTTTAGTGAGACAAAAGTACCTATCCAGGTGGTAAAGGGGTTAGTAAAAAAAACAAAAAACAAAAAAACAGGAAGTCAGGGGAAAGTCCATGCTTTGGATAAAGGTAGAGTGTTCCAACAATTCACTCTTATCTGTTCAAAAAGTATTGAGAAGGTCTACATAAGTTTTGTGTTGTTCTCCACAAGAGGCTGGAAACTCTAGAAAGGAACTAGAGAAATGGCTGTTAATTTGCATTGGCACAGTAAAAGTTGAGGAATAAAAAAAATTAGCTTCAACTAAGGTGATAAGGAAAGTTTCTATTTCCTAGGAATCTCTGCTAGTAAGAATATACTTAACTATAAAAGTCATAGGTTAGATTGTACATAATAATTCTCAAAGCAATCAGCTTTTTTCACATTCTTGTCTTACACATTTTACAATTTTTCATAGACTTCTCTGAACATAATCACTAGAACCTTTCTACATAATACTTAATTTTCCTAAACATTCTTACACCAAGCACTGTAATGAGTCGAGATAATCCAAGTTCATTTTCCATAAATTTCTCTAAATAAAATCACAAGAACATTTCTGCAGATATACATCGTGTGAAAATAAGCTTGCTAAAACATTATTATAATGAGCACTCTAATAAGAACATATAATATCCAATTTCATTTTCCATAGACTTCTTTGAAACATTAGAACATTTATTTTTGCAGACATACTTAATTTGAGAATAAATTCCTAAATGATATACACAATCAAGCATCACTGAAATTGAGAAACATTCACTCTGATAGCCAAGAACCATTAAAAACCTAACAGCATTATGCATTTCCCAGAACTGTGGAAACTAATATTAAATCACTAGAGTTGGATACATAATCATCTATTTGCTGTGGGGCACAGAACAAAGAGTAGCTATTAAGATCTGTCCAGGTAGAACACACAGTTTAACCAGCAATTTAATGATCAACCCAAATAAGATTAAGAGAGTAACCTGGAGGAAAGTTAAGTTTTTGGAGGTGACCCAAGCGCAGAAAGTTCTGAATGTAGCTTCTCATTTGGATTTGGCTGGGCTTGGTTTCTCCATCTTCACCATCTTTCGTAGGCTACCAAGGTTGCTTGGGATAGAAAGACCTTTAGAAAATGGCTGGAATATGGGTGGGAGAACTCATTTATCTCCCTGCTTTTCGTTCTCCACCACCAATGGACTGTCTCTTTGGCTTCTACATTATCAGTGACCTCAATAAGCTTCTGCAGGTTGGAGGGGAGGGGCTTCGCACAAAGTGCCTTAGGTAGAAGAAAGACAATCAGCATCAGTGTCTGGGATGCTGCCCATAGTCTTCAGCCTTCTCCCCTTTACTGCCTGCCTCTGTAGCCAGAGTGGGCCATGACCAAGAGTGGTGGGGCAGCTTAGAGAGACTGGGGGATGTATCAGCAGAACCTATGTCAACTGGATCACAGCAGTTACTTTTCACTTGTACACCACCAGGAATGGATACATTCACAACTTCTATATTTCTATTTCTTTTCACAACATCAAAATCCACATTGTCCCCGTCTCCAATACTATGCAGAATCTTCCAGAATTGATTCTCTTGATAGATGTTGAGTGAACAATGACATCTTCTTTGGTGTCATATCTGTTGATAAATCTGTAATCATTGCAGACGTTGAATCATTTGACAGAGCCCAGGACTTGGATTGCCAACACCAGCTTGTTTACCTGACTCTGGACTTGGGGAGCAGGATTATTTCTGGTTGAGCTGTTTTCAGACTTTGAGTGTACAGAGGCAGTAGCTGGCTTATCATCCTTGGGGAAAGGGAGTCTTTCTGGTTTAGTGCCAGTAGTGAATGATAAATTAGCAGCCCTAGGTAGGTCTTTAGATAGAGAACTTGTCACCATTGGGAAAAAATCTCTTCACTATTGGGCCATGTGAATGGGAGAATCTCTAAGGAGCCTGGCACATACAGTCCAGAATGAGAAATGTACAGTAGATAGACCAAAGCTACATGAAATTTTTTGCTTTTGTAATCTTTGGTTAGATGTCAAGGAGTGGGATAAGTGAGTCATATTAGAATTCTTTCTTTAATTTTATCAGCAAATGAGAATTTCTTTTTCATCAATTCCTGATCAAAACTAGTTGTCTTTGGTCCTTTTGATGTATGAGGTTCTTGCTGGCATGAAATGGCATTTCACTGTCATTTTGATTTGTATCTTCATGATACTAAATGATGATGAACACTATTTTTTATATGTCAGTGAGCCAGTCATATATTTTATTTAAGGAAGAATCTGTCATCTCCTCTCCAAAATTTTATAAGGTTATAATTTTTGTTGTTGTTGAGCTTTATAAGTGCTTCATATATCTTGCATATTCACTCTATTTGACTAATGGTGTGCATATATTTTATTATATTTAACTGGGTGACTTTTAATTTCAGAACTGCTATCATTCTTGCTACAAAATTTTTTAGTTCAACATAGTCCTTTTATTTATTCTACTTTTTTATTTGTCAATGTATTCACATTTTTGAACCTTGTGAGGCTCATATCCAGGAGAGTTCTGCCTAAATTTTTCCCGATGTATTTTATACATTTGCACCTAATGTCAAGGTAATAAATTAAATTTGATTTAACAATTGTGTATAGTACCGCAAATGGGTTTGATAATATACTCTGCATGTTACTATTTGTTTTTTGATCACAGTTTTTCTTTCTTAATTCTCCAGGGTCTTTGCCATTAATTACATGTCCATAGAGTACAGGTTGCTTTGACTACTGGGAATTTTTATGAGTTCATACCAGATATTGTAGACTAAGTCAATTGCTTAATATTTTAACATACAACTTACTTTAACAATATTTTATCCTCTTTTTTTGTTTTTGTTACTTTGGGACATACTCAATGATGCATAGGAGTAATTCCTGACTCTGTGCTCAGAAATTGCTCCTATCTCAGGGGACAATATGGGACACTGAGGATCAAACCAGGTCTTTTCTGGATCAGCTGTGTGCAAGGCAAAAACCTTACTGCTATTCTATCACTCCTGCCCCATCCTCTAGTTTATTGTTTGCATTTAGAAATTCCACAAATTTTGTCGTTGGATATTAAATTTTTATAATATTTATTTTTAATTAATTATTTTTATTTAAGCACCTTGATTACAAACATGATTGCAGTTGGGTTTCAGTCATTTAAAGAACACGCCCCTTCACCTTTGTAACATTCCCACCACCAATATCCCAAATCTCCATCCTCCCCACCCCTTCCTTGCCTGTACTTTAGACAGGTTTTCTATTTCCACATTCATTCACATTGTTATGATAGTTCTCAATGTAGTTATTTCTTTAACTGCACACATCACTCTTTGTGGTGAGCTTCATGTAGTGAGCTGGAGCATCTAGTCTTCCTCTCTTGTATCTGAAAAATTATTACAAGAATGCCTTTTATTTTTCTTAAAATGCATAGATGAGTGTAACTATTCTGCTACTATCTCTTACGCTCTGACTTATTTCACTCAGCATAATAGATTCCATGCACATCCAATGTATAGGAAAATTACATGACGTCATCTCTCCAGATGGCTGCACAATATTCCACTGTGTATATGTACCACAGTTTCTTTAGCTATTCATCTGTTGAAGGACATCTTGGTTGTTTCCAGAGTCTGAATATAATAAATACTGCTGAAATGAATATAGGTGTATAAGGTTTGATATAAAGGTCTTTAATTCATTTGGATTTTACATTTGTACACAATGTTAGCTGGGGGTGTAAGTTTTCTTTTTTGCAAGTGGCTAACCAGTTGTTCCAACACCACTTGTTGAAGAGGCTTTTTCTTGCTTCATTTAGGATTTCTTGCTTCTTTATCAAAAATTGGGTGATTTTATGCCTGGGAAACATTCTCTGAGTACTCAAGCTTATTCCATTGATCTGAAGGTCTGTCTTTATTCCAATACCATGCTGTTTTGATAACTATTGCTTTGCAATACAGTTTAAAGTTGGGGAATGTAATGCCTTCCATATTCCTTTTACAAATGATTCCTTTAGCTATTCAGGGTTGTTTATTGTACCAAGTGAATTTCAGAAGGGTTTGAACCACTTCTTTGAAGAATGTCATGGGTACCTTTAGAGGGATTGCATTAAATCTGTATAATGCTTTGAGGAATATAGTCATTTTAATAATGTTATCCTAACAATCCATGAACAGGGTATGTGTTACTATTTTCACGTGTTCTCTCTTATTTCTAGGAGCAGGGCTCTATAGTTTTCCTTGTATATTTCCTTCACGTCTCCAGTCAAGTTGACTCCAAGGTATTTGAGTTTATGTGGCACTAATGTGGCACTAATGTGAATGGGGTTGTTTTCTTAATGTCCATATCTTCCCTATCATTATTGGTGTATAAAAGGCCATTGATTATTGTTTGTTAAGTTTGTAATCTGTCACATTGCCATATGAGTGTATTGCTTATATAAGTTTTTGGTAGAGTCTTTAGGGTTTTCTAAGCATATCATGTCATCTGCAAAGTGAGAGCTTGACTTCTTTTCATCTCTGTGTTCCCTTATTATCTTTTTCTTGCCTAATCACTATAGCAAGTACTTCCAGTACTATATTTAATAGGAGTGGTGAGAGAGGACAGCCTTGTCTTGTACCAGAAGTTAGAGGAAAGGCTTTTAGTTTTTCTGCATTGAGGATATTTGCCATTAGTTGTGGTAGATGGCCTTTACTTTATTGAGAAAGGTTCCTTTCATTCCCATCTTGCTGAGAGTTTTGATCAAGAATAGGTGTTGGACATTATCAAATGCTTTCTCTGTGTCTATTGATATGATCATGTTATTTTTTAATTTTCTTGTTGTTGGTGTTGTGTATTATGCTAATAGATATACGAATGTTAAGCCATCTTTGCATTCATGGAGTGAAACCTACTTGATGGTAGTGAATGATCTTGATGAGGCATTGGATCCTATTTGCCAGGATTTTGTTGAGGATCATTTCATCTCTGTTCATCAGGGATATTGTTCTTTAATTTTCTTTTTTGGCAGCATCTATATCTGGTTTTAGTATCAAGGTGATGTTTGCTTCATAAAAGCTATTTGCAAATGTTCCCATTTTCTGGATTTTATTAAAGAGCCTGTCTAGGATTGGTAGTATTGCCTCTTGAAAGACTTGAAGAAATTCATTAGTAAATGCATCTGGGCCTGGGCTTTTTTGGCAAACATTTGATGGCTGTTTAAATTTCCTCAATAGTGATGGGGGTGTTTAGATATGCAACATCTTCCTTATTCAACCATGGAATGTGACAGGAATACAAGATTTTATCCATTTTTTCCAGTTCTCATGTTTTGTGGCATAGAGTTTCTCAAAGTAGTCTCTGCTTACCCTTTAAATCTCTGCAATATCTGTAGTAATCTCCTCCTTCCAATTTATAATTCTTGCTATCAAGGTACCTCCCTCTATTTCTTTGTGAGTTTTTCCAATGGTCTATCAATCTTGTTTATTTTTTAAAAGAACCAACTTCTACTTTTGTTGATCTTTCAGATTTTTTTTTGGGGGGGAGGGTTCCACCTCATTGATTTCTGCTCTGAGCCTTGTTATTTCCTTCTGTCTACCTACTTTTGGTTCCTTTTGTGATCATTTTCTATTTTTATAAGCTGCATCTTGGGATATTGAGATATGCACCTTCTTCCTTCCTGATGTGTATTTGCAAAGCTATAAATTTTCCTCTCATTACTGCTTTTGCATTGTCCCATAGATACTGATAGTTTGTGTCTTCATTGTCATTTGTTTCCAGGAAAGTTTTAATTTCCTCTTTGATTTCATCTCCGACCCACTGGTTGTTCAGTAACAGGCTGTTTAATTTCCAGTTGTTAAAATTTTTCTTTTGTGTCCCTTTGTAGTTCACATATAATATCAGGGCCTTGTGGTCAGCAAAGGGTAGCCTGCAAAATTTCTATCCTCTTGATTTTATGGAGGTATATTTTATGTGCCACTATGTGGTGTATCCTGGATAATGACCCATGTACATTGGAGAAGAATGTATATCCAAGTTTTGGGGATTGAGTGTCATATATATAAATATATATGTACATATATGTACATATATATATATATATATACACTAGGCCTATTCCAGTTTTATTTTAAGGGCTAGTATATTTTGTTGGGTGTCAATCTGGTTGACCTTTCACGTGTTGAAAGACCATGTTGAGGTCTCCCACAATTATTGTATTGTTATTAATTTCCTTTTTCAGATTTATCAACAATTAATTAAATACTTTGCAGGTTCCTTATTGGGTGTATATATGTTTAGGAGAGTGATTTCTTCTTGCTATACATATTCCTTGAAGAGTACAAAATGTCCATCTTTGTCCCTTACAACTTTTCTTAGTATAAAGTTTGTGTCATCTGATATTAGTATGGCTACTCCAGCTTTTTAAGGGTGTATTTACTTGGGTGTTTTTCCTCCAGCCTTTGATTTTGAGTCTATGTTTGTTGTGACTATTCAGGTGTATTTTTTGTAGGTAGCAGGGGTTTGGATTCAGTTTTTTTGATCCATTAGCCACTCTGTGTCTATAAATGGGTGCATTTAGTCCACTGACATTGAGAGAGATAGTTGTCATGGATTTAGTGTCATCTTTGTGTAGAAGTTTGGTGTGTTTGTTGGTAAGTCATGTTTTAAATTAAGTCTGGTTTTGAGTCTGCAAAGTTTCTGAGCTGTTGTTTATCTATGAAGCTATGTATCCTTCCTTCAAACCTGAAAGTGAGTTTTCCTGGGTGCAATATTCTAGGTGAAGTATTTATTTCATTGAGTTTTGTCACTATGTTCCACCACTGCCTTCTGGTCTTGAGTGTTTCTTGTGACAGGTCTGCTGTAAATATCAAGGATGGTCCCTTAAATGTAATTTCCCTTTTAGATCTTGTTCTTCTCAGAATTCTGTCTCTATCTGTGGGATTCATCATTGTGACTAGGAGGTGTCTTGGGGTGTTTTTTCTGGGATCTCTTTTAGTTGGTATTCTTTGAGCATGCAGGATTTGATCGCTTGTATTTTTCAGCTCTGGTAGTTTCTCTTTAATGATGTTCTTGACTGTTGATTTTTCCTCGAGATTTTCTTCCTGGGTCTGTGGGACTCCAGTGATTCTTAATTGTTTCTGTTGAGCTTATTTATTATATACTTTTATCTTCATCTGTTCACATTCTTTGACTAATTTTTCCATTTTTTGCTCATTTGCTTTAAGTTTTTTTTCCAATCTCTTTTGCTATTTGGAGTTGTTTTGCATCTCATCTTCCAGCTCACTAATTCTATCCTCAGCTGCTGTTACCCTGTTGGAGATGTTTTCCATTGAGTTTTTTAATTTGTCTACTGAATTTTTCAGATGTGTTATTTGACCTGATATTTCAGTTTGGAGTTTTATGATTTCTATTTTCATATTCTCTTAATTCTTATTAGTGTTCTGTTCAACTCAATCTGTGTTTTCTTTGAGTTCTGTGAACAACCTCTCAGATATTGATTTTCTAAAATCAATATCTGAGAGACTAACTAGGTGGTTGGCCTTTGTCAGGTCATCCAAGTTGCCATCTTCATTCTATATGCCTGATGTTGGTCTGTATTGTTTCCCCATTGTCACACTTGTATTATGGATTTTTCTACGTGTTGTGGTGGTATTCATTGTCTAGGTTGAATGTGAGGGCACAAAGTGAAGTGGAGCATTGTGGCTATGCTCCTTGGCATAGTCATCCCTTGTGTTGGGATGACTCCCTCAGGAGACGCGAGCCCTCAGGGGAAGTTTGTCAGAGACAATCAAAGTTCCCAGGCTGAAGCAAGTAGAGTGAAGCCTCAAGATGTCTGCATGCTTAAGAGGCCCAGCAGAGTCACCTATATCCACAGTCTCCGGGCAGGGAAGACTCACTTCTTGCAGGAAAAGCAAGATTGATACAAAAATTCCAAGTTCTCTAATTTTTTTTTTCGTTTTTCAGGTCACACCCGTTTGGTGCTCAGGGGTTACTCCTGGCTCAGAAATTGCCCCTGGCTTGGGGGGACCATATGGGACAACGGGGAATCGAACCACTGTCCTTCCTTGGCTAGCGCTTGCAAGGCAGACACCTTACCTCTAGCACCACCTCTTATTTTTATTTTGCAGAGCATACCTCCAATTCCTCCTTGCTTTTAATCAAAACTTTGTCTTGACCACTGTCTGATGTAAAATATTAAGGACATATTTTTCACATGGATGGTAATCTTTGGATACATGTATCTCTAATATTACTGTCGCTGAAGTATTTTTTCCTTCCCTATTTTTCTAAAGATTTTAGTCATGGAAAAATAGCTGCATTCCTTAAAGAGTTTATTGTGTCCTTCACTTTTTTTTTCAACAAATATCTACAAAGTGTGAGATCATTAGGGAAAGGACACTGCAAGAGCAGCAGGAGCTCATTCTGGGGAGCTAAGAGCTGGATAGAAAGCTCAAAAGTCATCAGGCAGTTATTATGTTCTGAGATTCAAGAAATGCAGGAGCAGTAAACTTCCAGACATCACAAGGGACCTAAGGGAGAGTAAAAGAGCATGTACGGAGCCTGCAGGTATACCCATGACAGTATACTTCAAGAGCAGAGAAATCCTGTATATCTTAAGCCAGGGGAATTCCCTTTCTAATCTCCCCAATTTTTACTGTGCCTATGCAAAAAAAAAAAAAATAGCACACATTTTATTTTATTTGTGTAAATGTTGTTGCTCTTTTTTTTGTTTGTTGATTTTTTTGTTTGTTTTTTTCTTTGCCCTTTATTTTGTTTCCCCGTGCTTTGATTCGTCTTTATTTCAGGACCGTGGTTAGTGTTTGGTTGTTGTCTTTATTATTTTGGGGGGTTTTCCGTTTTGTTTATTTTTGTTTTGATTTTTCAGGGTTTTGATTTTTCTTGTATTATTTTTGTGTTTCCTTTCCTTTTCCCCTTTCTTTTCTTAAATTGATATTTATAGCCTCTACAAAGACTCCTTCCGTTTGTTTGCTTGTTTTGCCACACACACACACTTTTTTCATTTTTTTTCTTACCTTCAAACAGAACCATCTTGTTCTGCCTCACAAATTGAGAGGAAAATAATGGAGGACACCAAGTCCAAACAGTAGTATGAACATTGAGTTGAAATAAAAAATGATCAAACTTGAACACAAAAACCAAAGCCAATTACAACAGAAATGATATCCAATCTACAATAGGCTAGACACAGAAGGAACCACTTATACTAGCAGCACAGGGGCAAAGGAGGGACGATATGGGATGCATTCTGGGAACAAGGATGGATGGAGAACAACATTGGTGGTGGGAATGCCCCAGATTCAATTTCACTATATAACTAAAATAATACTGTGAAAGATTTTTGATCCACTGTGGTCAAAATAAAAATTATTTTTTTAAGAAAAGGAGTTTCTTGAAGCATACTGTAATGGGAGCAACTACATCTCCATACATACTCATTATAGAACCCTAGGGTCTTTTTTTATGGTGCCAGAAAACTTTCTGCTAAGTTGTAGATAAAAAAAAAATCAGTCGTGGGTCATAGAACAAAGTATAGGATAGACTCTTTTGCTATGATTGTAGAAGATATGTTCAGTCACGTTTGTTGTAATCAGTCTTCATTCATTCATGATCTTGGTTTTTGCACAGATTCTAGGTTGAAGCCTAGGATAGTCTTTCCTATGGCTCCAAATGTTCTGCTCAGTCACGATTGAGAAAGTCATAACTCTGAGATTTGAGATCTTGGCTTTTGTACAAATCTCAAGCCTAAACCTAGGCTAGGATATTGGTGTTAGAAAAAGTTCTGCCCAGTAGCGGTTGTCAAAGTCCAACTTCTGTAATTAGTGATCTTGGTTTTTGCACAGATCAAAGGACAGCATGTCTTCTGATTTCATCTTACCGTCAGGTGATGAGATAGGGCAATCTGCTCTTGGATCAAGTTTTTGCTGTTTCCTCATTGGCAGGTTGTTGTATCAACCTGTTGCAAGTTGGTGCCAGAGCGATATTAGGGTGAGTTTGGTTCCTCGTGCTGTTGCAGAGGGCTATGTCTGTGTTAGATCTTTGTTTGGAATCTGGAGTTCAGGGTTGGATAGTCTCTGTCTGATCATATGGAGTCGGGTCCTCAGGACACAATGTTCAGGATCGGAAGTGCCTCTTTATTATAAATTATAAGGGCTCTTATCCCTATTAGATAAGAGTTTGTTTCTATACATAAGATTTCTGGCCTTTTTTTAGTATGCCTATGTATACATTGTTGGTGCCTTTGTGGATAAGAATGAAAGGCTATAGAGTTTCTGTGCCCTGTTTTTGACCTGAGCTTTTATTCCAAGGACTTTTTCTTCTATAACTTTACACAAAGCAGAACCAAAACAATTAAAATTAACAAATATGTATTATAAATAAAAATATAAAAATATAATAATTAGAAATGATGGAGGAGGGTACCTATATTTTTGAAAATAAAAACACTAAGAGGCATTACTATTCAGGTATTAAACATACAAGAAAAATATATATCCCCATTAAGCCTTTTGAGATATTCTTGAGAGGGGAGGTCCAGGGCACATATTCACCCTACACTATAGTCTTGTTGAGTTTGAGAAGTGGTTAGAAACAGTAAGGGATCAGGTAATGCCCTTGGACTGGAGGCCCTTCTCGAGCTGAATTGGTGGCATATAACAGTCCACATATATGGGGGGGAGTGAGAAGAAGGATCACATAAAATGAGTCAGCAGGAGTAATGGTTGTAGCTTCTTGCCAGGCATGAGATTTGGAAACAAGAGTGTGTCCTTTCACTTAGGAAGCTGGGTGGAGCATAAGGTCAGACTTACTACCTACTGAGTTAAGAGTTGAGGGTAAGAGTTTTAAATAGAGAAGTATAATGAATAAGGATTGGTGGGGCAGAGAGGCTTATAAGGAGTTCTGAATAGCGGGTGTAATATATGAAAGGACCTATATACACTGTAGGCATGGCTTTTTCACAGTATATATTTGGCTAAAAAAGAGGAGTCCATTGTATTCAAACTCCTGCCCATGTATAGACAAACATTAGAGCTCTATTCATAATTGTTATTGGAGGACTGAAACCTCATATGATGTGTCTGAGTGCTTAGGCAATAATTGAATTACAAAAAGATAAATAAATAGCTAGAATTTAGATTAGGATTGAAAGAAAGAAAAAAACGATAAGAGGCAAAAATAAAAAAATTCAGTAAAAGGAAAAGAGGGGGACAAAAAAAGAAAAAAATGGGCAGCACCTTGGGGATGGGAGGTTTTCCCATTTCTAGGCACTTCATCAGAGATGGGGGTGATCTTCCCTAAATGAAGCATTCAGTATTAGATAGTGGATAAAGCATTTAAGGGATAAGCATAGTTTGCATGTCTGTAGTTCTAAGCAATTTGGTGGTGAGGATTATGAGATGTCTTCCCTTTGCAGTGTCCTCCATCATATCTTACGAAGTGAAGTTCCTTTTCTAAAAAGAAAGTGACAACATGAGCTTCATGTGGCATAGACTAAATTGGAAGAAGACGAAGACGACGACGACGAAGAAGAAGAAGAAGAAGAAGAAGAAGAAGAAGAAGAAAAGAAGAAGAAAAAGAACAAGAAGAGGAAGAAAAAGAAGAGAAGAACAAGAAGAAGAACAAGAAGAAGAAGATGATGATGATGATGATGAAGAAGAAGAAGAAGAAGAAGAAGATGAAGAAGAAGAAGAAGAAGAAGAAGAAGATGAAGAAGAAGAAGAAGAAGAAGAAGAAGAAGAAGAAGAAAGGAGAGAAGGGAGAATAAGTAGGAAAAAGGAGAGAAAATGAAAAGAAGAGAAAAAAGACAAAAGGGAAATGAAATAATAGTAATTTGCAAACATGTATTCGATGAGTGGGATCTGTAACATAAGTGCACAGTTTTCTGTTTCTGTGGTCTCAAAGGTCATATGCTTTGGTTCCAAATAGAAAGCATAAACTAAAGAAAATAGGAAAAATGGGAGTATTATATCAATGCATTGTCATAAAGCACACTATATGTGATATCTAGTACAATTGAACATGGATTTGAAAAATTAGGGTGCCCACTCTATTTTTTCAGGAACCACTGTGAACAATGAAGCTAAAGGACTATTTTATATCTAGTTGCTTCTGGCTTGGGGGATGATATGGGATGCTGAGGGATCAAACCATGGTCTGTCCTAGGTTAGCACATGCAAGGCAGTTTCCCTACCACTTGCATCACCGCTCCGGTCCCTATATTGCTTTTTTATGGGAGAACTACACCTAATGATTCTCAGGGATTACTTTTGGCTTTGTACTCAGAAATTACTCCTAGTGGAACTCGAAGGACCATAATGGGATGCACCCAGGTCAGCCATTGTGCTTTCCTACCTGCTCAACTATCATTTCATACTCAATATTGCTTTATTTACTGTTGATTTATTATCTTACTGTAATTATTTACTTCCTTCTACAGCTTTAAATTTAATATATTCTTTTAAGGGTTTCTTAAGTTGTGTGGGAACTTTTACTTCTTTCCTGATATAACTCTTCTGCTGCAAACTTTCTTCTCAGTATTGCTTGTTCTGTGTCACAAATTCTGATAGTGTATTCATTCACATTTTTTCTGAAGAATATCAAAATTTTTTTCTATTTCAATATTTCCAAATAACTTGGCTTCACCTATCTTGAAAAAAGATTAACTTATGTCGATGGCATTGCAGTATAAAAGTGCTTTAATGTTATTTCTAATTTTCTGACTTTAATGTTATAATTTGTGTGTATGCAGAATTTGGTCTATTATGGAAAAGGATGTGCTTTTGGCAGTGGGTCCAAAAACCTAAACCTCTTGGTTCTAGTTCTTTTAATTCCTCACTTTGGCTCTTCTTTCTATATTGGTTTTTCTATCTTCTTGATCTTTGTATTTAGTAGTGGGGAGATAATTTCCTTACACTATTGTGCTTCTAATGATTTTTTATTGCCTCAGGTCTAATAGCAGTTGGACGATAAACTTTCCCCTTAGTTTGATGCATATATGCTAATAAGAGTTAAATTTAGCATTAATTTATGATCCTTTAAATATTGCTAACACAACCTTATTTTTGTTCCCTTATTTAGTATGGACAATGTTTAATTATACAAGTACTAACGTGCTTGCCTTTTTTAGCCTACCATTAGTCGTAATCATTGTTTTAATTCTGTTTTTGTATTTTGAAAATTCATGTATCTCTTGCAAACAATAGAAAAAGCTGACTTTTGTTTCCTGAAATATATAATTAATCTATGAATTCTGCTGGCAAAATTTAAATAATTGACATTAAGAAAAATCTGACATAAAGGATGTTATGTTTGTTAGTATGTATGTGTGTTTGGCATTTTTGTATGAGAATAATGGGTATTATTGACATTATTATGTTGCTTTTATTTCCTCCACTTACAGTCTGCTACTGACCTTTTATTTAGTAATCTGTTTTTTTTTTTTGGTTTTTGGGTCTCACCCGGCAGTGCTCAGGGGTCACTCCTGACTCCATGCTCAGAAATTGCTCCTGGCAGGCACAGGGGACCATATGGGGCACCGGGATTCGAACCGATGACCTTTTGCATGAAAGGCAAACGCCTTACCTCCATGCTATCTCCCGGGCCCCAGTAATCTGTTTTTATCTGCCTTTTTCTTATATTCTTCCAAGCATTTTTTGCTTTGAAGTTACTATGTAAAGAGATATAAGATTTTAAACTTATTTCCCCCTCGATTTTAAAGTACATAAATGTAAAGGCTTGGTCTTGATTACCCTTAAATAGTCTTCATCTTATTTTCATTTTATGTCTTTTTTTCTATCTTTCTGATTCTAAATAGATGTTCTTTGTGATTTAGGGAGAACTTTTAAGCTTAAATTAAAATTTTATTATTATAAAATTTTAATTTCCTGATGGTCTGAAATGGAGGCAACAAATATCTTCAAATGTTTTTTTTTATTTATTTTTATTGGGGTAAAAGTGAATCACAAAATTTTCATAGTAATATTTAAGGCACATAGTTACAATGAATGAGGGGCATTCCCACCACCAGTGTTGTACTCCCTCTACCCCTGTTCCCAGCATGCATCCCACATTTTCCACCTTTACAACTCATAATGCTAGTGGAACTGTTCCCCACTGTACAGCTTGTTGTAGATTGGGTATTGACTCTGTTGTCATTGACTTTGGACCTGGTATCTAAGCCTGATCATTTTTATTTCCACTAAATGAACATATGACTGTCTGATCTTGGTAGCATCAGAAAAAAAAGGAAAAAAAAATAAAAAGGCAAACAAAAAAGAGAAAAACTAGAGAAGTTCAACTAGGTGTTATAAATATCCATTTAGAAGAAGGAAAGGAGTTTTTCTCCCTCCCTGGAGCAGGGCTCTCAACCGGCTCGGGCTGGCCTCCAGCAGATAGACCTCCGTACGTGCTGGGGGCCTCTTGGCCCGGCCTCGGGTGGGGGGCTCTCGGACCTGGGTCACCCGATCCCCCTCTTCCTCTTTCCTCCGGCCCCCATGTGGGTTCCTGGGAGGACCTTATGGGGCACCCTGGGTTTTCCCCACTTCCAGGCCTGCTCCAGAGATCAGCTTAGGGTGGGGCTCCAACTCCTGTTCCTAGGGCCTAGGAGCATTTTTCTCCCTTCTCTGGTGGAGTTAGATCTGCTCAGCTGTACTCAGGCTGTCTCTGTCAATTTCATACCAGTCTACATGTTACAAACCG
>PVKC010027337.1:0-15795 GCA_004027635.1 Crocidura indochinensis | reverse complement strand
TCATGCAAAAGGTCATCGGTTCGAATCCCGGTGCCCCATATGGTCCCCTGTGCTTGCCAGGAGCAATTTCTGAGCATGGAGCCAGGAGTAACCCCTGAGCACTGCTGGGTGTGACCCAAAAACCAAAAAAAAAGAAAAAGGAGGGATGGGGCGGGCGGTGGCACTAAAGGTACGGTGCCTGCCTTTCCTGCGCTAGCCTTGGACGGACCGCAGTTCGATCCCCTGATGTCCCGTATGGTCCCCCAAGCCAGGAGCGACTTCTGAGCACATAGCCAGGAGTAACCCCTGAGCGTCACCGGGTGTGGCCCAAAAACAAAAAACAAACAAAAAAAATTTATATATTTATTTATTTACTTAGGTTTTTTGACCACAACCAGAGGTGCTCAGGGATCACTCCTGGCTCTGTGCTCAGAAAGTGCTCCTGGCAGGCTCAGGAACCATGTGGGATGCTGGGAATCGAATCCAGGTCCGTTCCTGGCCAGGCACATGCAAGGTGAAAGCCCTACCACTGTGCAATCACTTCAGCCCCTATTAAACTTGAGATTGTATAAAATAGACCACATTAAGAATTCTGGGGAAGGAGCCAGAGCTTTAGTACAGTGGGCAAGGTGTTTGCCCTGCATGTGGCCAACCCATGTCCCAACCCCATCAAGTCATGTAGTCCCCCAAGAACTACCAAAGTAATTCCTGAGCACAGAGTCAAGAGCCAGGAGTAACCCCTTAATATTGCCAGATACAGACCCAAAAAATTTTTTTCAGGTAGAGACATCACTGCAAAGCAGCAATAATAGATCCAAGACTAAGTTATTTATATCCTTTCAAGTAAGCAAAATGAATAAGCTTATTCATCATTGTCCTGTCTGTAATAACAAAGGGTAAGGAAAAAATTTCTAAATAAACCATTAGGGACAATTTAAATTATGTGCATCCAAAAACTAGGATCTTATGCCGCCATAAAAATTAAGAAATTAAGTGGGGCCAGAGAGATAGCATGTAAGGCGTTTGCCTTGCATGTAGAAGGACAGTGGTTCGAATCCCACGTCCCATATGGTCCCCCAAGCCTGCCAGGAGCAATTTCTGAGCATAGAGCCAGGAGAAACCTCTGAGCACTGCTGGATTTGACCCAAAAACCAAAAATTAAATAATTAAGAAATACTCTTTCTTGATTTGTCTTCTCATCCATCAAAAAATGGGAATTTATTAAAGGAGCATGTGACTATACATATGCATAATCTAATATCAGCACATGAATAACTGTGATATTATGTACTATGATCTTTAAAAATTGAATAAAAGCTGTATATTTCCAGGGGGAGGGCCCAATACCCAGCAATACTTAGGGTTTACTCTTGACTCTGCAAACAGAGATCACTCCTTGAAGACCTCAGAAACCATATGATGTGCCAGAGATTAAACTCAGGTTGGCCATGTGCAAAGCAAACACCCTACATGATGTATAATTGCTCCAGCCACTAAAAATACATATTTCTATAATCTTTATTTTGCATGAACAAGTTCCAGAATTAAAATGAATTGAATTCATTGAAAACAGGAAATATAGCCTGGGCAGAGGAACAGAGAAAAAAGACATTTCACAGAATATTTCTTATAACAAAATCCTGAAAATTTGAATAGATTTTCTATTCAATGTAAATAAATTATAATCTTCACATTTTAGTCAAAAGCTTACTCTCAGAGATATGGTGAGTGCCCTAAATTTACTCACAAGAAGAATTAGCTTTGCAATGACGATTCTGCTCCAAGTTATATCCTGGTCCACAGAAGCACTTGTGACGACCCAATCTGTTTTCACATATCTGGTCACAAATTCCCCACACCTGGCACTCATCAAAATCTATCACATGGAAAATAAGCACATAAGAACACGTTCACCAGTATTTCTTGAGCACCCTCTGACAAAAAACAGTGGACAAATTGTATAAGGAATATGTGGAGAGCAGGTCTAAATAAGCACCCTGTGGAGCTAGCACAGATTCTATACCAATATCACAAAGATAAATAAATATGCTTCCTTTTAAAACTGTCTCCTAGAAACTTAGTCCTATATTAAGTTCCTCCTCTGCTGGGGAACTTCTTCCTCTTCTACTTACTTTCAATAAAAACTGCTTCCTGGGATATCAAGAACAGGTTCAAAGGGTAGGAGTGTAAATGAAGCCCCAGATTTAATCCCCAGCACCACACAGTCAATACTGCTGGATGTGGCCCCCAAAAAAGGCAAAAATAAAATAAAATAAAATAAAATAAAATAACTGTACAACTCTCTCTGAAACTCAAATAAATAATAATTCATTATAATTCTCGCTGGATTCTTAAATTTATGCTCAGATTAAGTGTGTACTTGAAATCAATAATGCCAAATGACATACAGCATTAAAAATAGTCCTGTTTTAAAATATGACATGCATGATAATTAAAAGGACTTGCAAGTATAAATGAAAAGCCCTCATTGATCAGCCTCTATGCCCTCAAAGAAAGTTTCACCTGAAGCCTCACTTCAACAACAAGGCATTTGCCCCCAATCTCCCACAATGTCATGACCTCACTGTGAATCCAAGTCCATGGCTAAGTTTTTCAAGTCAAAACAGTAACAGAAGTTCTGCTGTCCAGAATACCAAAGGCATACATAGGAACTTTTGTGCACATCCTTCTTAATAACCTAGATTACAATTTCTTTCAAACTTTGAACAAGTACACTGTCACTGTAATAGCTAAATGAGATTAAATAATCCATAATGGAAGAGTTAAATATTTATTCATTCTTGAGTGAAGACAAGATGAATGAAGGTAGATGTGGGACCTTACCATGTAGCACAGAAGACCACCAAGCTTGGTGAGCCTAAATAGTAATATGGAAAACTAAACTAGAGCCAACTACAGCCCAGTAAATCCTTAAACAATGATTTCAGTAACATTATTGAGAGATATAAAAATCATTTTAAATGGTTTTGAAATTCAACTAAGTTTTGATCATTCCATTTGCCTTTGTGTTTTAACAAACAATATGAAGTCAATTTGTTTGTGCCTGCAATGGGAAAAGGCCAGGGTGGTAGGTGGGAAACTGACGATAATGGTGAAGGGTCGGTCACAATGGTGATGGGATTGGGATTTAATGCCTGAAACAAGTGTATTATGAACAACTTGGTAAATCGTAGTATTATAATAAAAAAGGATTTTTGTACACGTTGTTTTCCAATGCTCGTTGCCAGCCTAATTTATCTTTCTCTTTTTCATTCTTTTGATTCCTTATTTCCTTTTACCTATACATACTGCTTGGGCAATAATTCAAAATCCCCTTATTAGGCCCCCTTGGTCATCTGCAGTTCCATCTGGCTATATGAATCCTACTGCCTTAATGATCTTACTGTACTAATCCTGCCCCACGATGTCATTCAATCAACAATAGCAAGTCCTGTCAATCAGAAACAACGACCCTGGGAAATAGCTTCAGTAGACTACAGAAGTTTCATGGCCAAGTCAATATTCCCAAAGGAAGATGATGTCATGTCAGAATTTCTCCATTTTATTCTTCATTACCACCAAACTATTCATCAGAGAGCATGACAAAGATGATGAATGATGCATAAGTTCTAGCACCTGAAGCCTCTGTAATGAATCAGCCATGCAGAAAATTACAGTTGTGCTGGGAGTATTTGCTGAATGGAAATGCTTGAAAGAACAAACCAAAACAATTTCGCTAAAAACTCAACTGAAACATGTGTAACTAGTTTCCTAATGCCATGTATTGAAACAAATGAATTCTTTACAAAGGAAGCAAAACACCAGCTTCATTGAAGTAAATGTACATTTAGCTTCAAAACGCAGGAGCATGGGGCCAGAGGGGTGGCGCAAGCTGTAGGGCATTTGCCTTGCAAGCACTAACCTAGGACAAACTGTGGTTCTATCTCCAGCGTCCCATATGTTCCCCCAAGACAGGAGCAATTTCTGAGTGCATAGCCAGGAGTAACCCCTGAGCGTCAGTAGGTGTGGCCCAAAAACAAACAAACACAAAAAACCCAAGACAAAACAAAACTCAGAAGTAAAGGATTCTTGAAGGACAGAAAAAAATCACAGAAAAGGTCTCAGTCAGCAGAGGCAGGAGGACGTGAGGAGTTTTACTTAAACAAAGGACCAAACATAGACCTTTAAGCATATCTACAAATGAAGTATCTTAAATTCCAAGCAAATGCTGATGAGCTTAAAAGATATTTATCATGGAATTTTAAACTAGTACACTATTATAAGACTAACTTAACTCTGTTATGCTAGAAATCAAATGAATTCTATAAATCCTGAAACTTCCTTGTGCACAGTTCTGCAATTTTCCACAGTACTGTCATTAGTAGGTCAAAAGGAATAGCTATATGACAGGAATTTTCTATATCTTGAAAGAAAAAAAGAAAGAAGGAAGGAAGGAAGGAAGGAAGGAAGGAAGGAAGGAAGGAAGGAAGGAAGGAAGGAAGGAAGGAAGGAAGGAAGGAAGGAAGGAAGGAAGAGGAAGAAAGAAGAGGAAGGAAGGAAAGAAGGAAGGAAGGAAGGGGCTTGAACCTTTAAGAAGCCTCTAACACTTGAAAATAAATTTTGAAGTTCATCATAAACATAGATATGAGAAAAATCAGTCTAAGCACATGTGCACTCTGAGTCTATATGTCAAGCTGTGCACATGTATGTTGTCAGCTCATGCATGTGTTGTCTGCATTCACATGTCACCCAAATCTCCCCTCAAAATCTGTACTTTCCTAGTTTCATGCTAGGTTATGTACTGGGGCTCTGTGTCTTTGGAGAAACCCACACTCTTTCTTGAGTGAAATACTATCCTCCTCACCTCCCCTTCCTCAGAATTTTCAAATAAAACCTATTTGACTTCAAAAAGAAAAGAAAAGAAAAGAGAACAGACAGAGAAAATAGGGCTGGAAAAAGTGTGTTATCAGAACTCAAATGGGGGGCGGGGATTCTTAAAAGGTTGTGGCTTGGCGAGACTAATTATGGATTCTAAAAGAATAAATAATTTTTTCCTGAAAACTTGCCCATCAAGTTTCAAATGCATGGCAGCCCAGCTCCCACTCCTCTTTGGGAGTGGAGAAGTGTGGTGTGGGGAAGGAGCAGGGAGGGTGATAACCAAACCTATCATAATACTAATAGAATATGGCTTCTGATATTTCTATTGGAATTTCTTTTCTAATAAGTGAAAAGGGATACTGACTGCCTAAGGAACTGAAAGTTTGGAGATCAGATTGGCAACCAGGGACAATGAAGTGAAATGGGGAAGCCTGTCATTTGCCAAAAGCAAAGGAAAGTCATCCACCCACAAAGACATGAGCCCCACTCCAAGTAAAGAGGGTGAGGAAGTGATGCCAGGAAACAGAAATCAAGGCACAAGTGAAAATGATTATGAATTTTGCGAATAAAAGATGTCCAAATCTTTAGGAATTAGGAACATTTCTTAAATTTCAGAATTTGAGTCTTCAAGACTTTTTCAGACAAATGTGCATAAAGCTCTTGACCTTATTGTGTTTCTTATACAGAGTTACTTAAGAGAAACAATCAGATGATGGGCAAACTTTGGGACATGATTCTAATCTTAACAAAAACCACAAATTACCATGAACACAAGGTCAATTTTAAATGGATTACTGTATCAGATTTTGAATCTTCAAAATTGCTTTGGCATATGATTAGAAAATGAGTCTTACTATTAATGTTCTCAAAAATATTGAGGAATAGAATTTGCCAAGATATGTCAAGTGACAAATCCAGTCCTGGGTTTCTGGAAAGTTTGAACATACAGGAGACTTCCATCAAGGGGGTGATAAATCCTAAAAGAAGGGTCATCTTTGATGTATTTAAGATAAAGTCTATTACCAATGGCACTGAAGAATCCCTTTACTTCACAACTAGTGTGACAACACCAGCCTGGCTTCCAAGTACTAAAACAAACACAACTACCTGCCCAGTAGAGAGGTATGTGAATTGCTAGTACTGATTCTTCCTTTGCATAAAAATTGTTCTGGTTCCTAGGAGGTCTAGGTTGCCATTTTTTGTACATTCCACTGTTCCTACTCACAATTATAAGCTTCTTGTTGAACACGGAATCCTTTCACGCCTCAAAGATTGTAATAAAATCTGCATTTCTCACCATCCACTTACCAATACAGTGATTGTTTGCTGTAGGGTCAATAGTAAAACCTGGAAGACAGTAGCACAATCCTCCACTTGGAGAACTTTGGCAATGGTATTCACAGTGTAAAGTATCACAAGCAATGGAACCTAAAAAGAGAAAGGGGAAGAACATTTTTCATAGGCCAGATTGATAGCACAGCAGTAGGGAGTTTGCCTTACATGCAGATGACCCAGGAAAGACCTGGTTCAATCCCCAGCATCCCATATGGTTCAAACCAGGAGCATCACCAGGTGTAACCCAAAAACCAAGGATAGATAAATTAAATTAAATTAAATTAAAAAAATGAAACTGGGCTTCAACAACTGACTAGTCAATAAGATGTTTTAGTTAACATTTACTCTCCATGTAAAGTCATCTGGCCATCTGGGTAGGTCACTGAGTTAGTTTCTCATCTTGGTATATGAGTGACTAGTCTAGACCAGAAGAACTAGAGAATAGTGAGACATACTCCCCACTTGATTTAAGCCAGTAAGTGTTGAAACAGGTTACTATGCAAACTGTATCAAATAAGTACAGTTCTAAAAAAACAAATACACCTCCATCTGAACCGACTCAGCTAACTGGCCATACTTACTACAAAATTTTCCAGCGGTGGTGTTGGTTTCATCAAATCCTCCAGGACAATCTATAATTCCATCACAAATTTTTCTTCTTGGAATGCATTTCATAGATTCTGGACAGGCCCATTCATCCCAAGAACATGTAGAATGAATATCATAAGAGTTGTCTGTTTGCAGAAAAAAATTACAGACATGCAGTCAGTGAAAACAACACATTTTTAATCCACGAGATAAGAGATAAGACATAATATATAAGATGTGAATATTAGTAATTCCTGATCTGCTAAATGTAGCTGGAAAGTGAGGGGAGAAAATATCACTGGCACTCTCATTCTCATAGAGCATTTAAAATTTTCCCAGAAGAATCTTATCTCAAAAATGTCCTATTTAATACATCATACAGTTAGAGCCACATTTGGAAATCAGAATTTAAAAATAAAACAAAACGAAACTGTTACTAAAACTTACTTCAACTTATTTTCTTTTTTTTATTTTCTTTTTGTTTTTTGGACCACACCCGGCAGTGCTCAGGCGTTACTCCTGGCTGTCTGCTCAGAAATAGCTCCTGGCAGGCATGGGGGACCATATGGGACACCGGGAATCGAACCAACCACCTTTGGTCCTGGATCGGCTGCTTGCAAGGCAAATGCCACTGTGCTATCTCTCCGGGCCCACTTCAACTTATTTTCACATAAAGTTCTATTTATTTATTTTTGTTTTGTTTTGTTTTGTTTTGGGGTTACACCCAGCAGTGCTCAGGGGTTACTCCTGGTTCTACACTCAGAAATTGCTCCTGGCAGGCTCAGGGAACCATATGGGATGCTGGGATTCGAACTACCTTCCTTCTGCATGCAAGGCAAATGCCCTACCTCCATGTCATCTCTCTGGGCCCCATAAAGTTCTTTTTAAAAGTTAAACTGGGGCCGGAGAGATAGCATGGAGGTAAGGCATTTGACTTTCATGCAGAAGGTCATCGGTTCGAATCCCGGCATCCCATATGGTTCCCTGTGCCACCAGGTGCAATTTCTGAACATGGAGCCAGGAGTAACCCTTGAGCACTGTCGGGTGTGATTCAAAAACAACCACCAAAAAAAAAAAAGTTAAACTATCTAACATTAATCCCACTTCCCTCTATTTGTTTTATGCAGCCCACTTCCCAGTCTACTTGTTTTATACAGATAATTCTAGTTAAAATAGCTTTAACTTTAAACTTCAAAGGAAAAAAATCAGAAATGATCTTTAGAAAGGAAAGGAACTATTTGCCCTATCTGGCTTTAAGGATAGAAGGGTGGAAACTTAAGTATTTGAGTTACAAGTATTTCACTAGTAAAATCACCTTCCCCACAAACTACGTTCCTTAAAAAATCAAAATTCAGACAACTGGTACAATTTGTTGGTCCCACAGATCATCTCTAGGAAGAAAAATGAGACAACTAAAGTTCTGGAAAACCTCCAAAAATATTTTTCCTTCCTTACCACATCCATTTTCATCGTCACCATCTGCACAGTCCACTTTACCATCACAAACCATATGTTGACTAATGCAGGTACCAGTTTTGCAAGTGAACTCATGGCCTTTGCAGGTTGTAAAGTCTGGAAAAAACAAACAACTGTATTCCAAAGACACAAACAACATTAGCAAAATCAAAATGTTCAACTCAATGCCTTAACTGGACTCCAGAAAAATGAATTTTCTGTGCCAATGCCTTAAGTATCTTTAAAAAAAAATTCAAACTTCTTTTTTATTTTTTCTATCAATTGATTGATTAGTTTTTGGGCCACACCCAACAATGCTCAGAGGATATTCCTGGCTTTTTGCTCAGAAATTGCTCCTGGCAGGCTTAGGGATCATATGGGATGCCAGGAATCGAAATGTGTCCGTCCGGGGTCAGCCACATGCAAGGCAAATGCCTTATCGCTTTGCTATCTCTCTGGCCACGAATATCTTAAGTATCTTAACAGACATTTTCGATGAATGGAAAGGAGAAAAGAGGCAAATATGAAGAAAAGGCAACAGCAGCTTTGATACCAGAAAGTAAATTCAGTAGCCAAGCTATTGGCTCCCAAGACGAAAAATAAGATAGTATGCTTGAGCCAGAGCTGATACAGTATTTAAGATGCTTGCCTTGCATGCAGCTAACCCCATATTTAACCCTATTGTGCCCCCAAACCTTAAGCACTGCCAATAAAAGAATGGCATGCTCTAGGACGGTGAACATAGAACAGAACAGAGGGCATTTTCTTAATTTACCACAGCACTGTGACTTCTATCTAGGACAAAATTATGTCCAGGTGCCAGAAATAAGTATAGCATGGTTTGTAGATGATCATGTTCAAATTCAAAATATTTTAAGGGTGAGTGAGATTCTATAGGGGTTAAGGTTTTTGTCTTGCATGTGGCTGACCCCAATTATATTCCTGGCTCTAAATGGTCCCACAAGGTGACTGGCAATGCTGAATATGGTCTGGAGAATTCCCCAGAAGTTCAAGGATAGACCAGGAAGTCCCTGGCACCAAAGATTCTAAGCATCTGCATCCTCAAGATTTTATATTGACCCACAAGTCCAGCTGGCAGAAATTTTCTGATGGGCCATCGGTCTTCTAAGTACTGCTTGAGAAATACATATACTTAGATAAAACAGATGTATATATGCATATATTTAACAGCCTTTAAGACATCAATACCAACCAATGAGAATGGCACATGGAGAGTAAAATAAGAGGCATCTATCCTCAATAATTAATGATCACTAAAAGCTGTGAACATAAGGACCTGTTAAACTTATCTGACAGAAATTTCAAACCAAAATCTGTTAAAATGAATGACAGAGATGTCAACAGGAAGATGAAGTTTGAAATGCAAGCAATAACATAAAAGTTAAGGTGGGATTAAAAGGAAACTACAGAGGCAACAAAAGCTCCCAAAACCACTATGAAACTTGTGGTACCCTCCAATTTAAGTGTAAAAGGAATTTCTAGGAAGAAAACTAAAAATAAAACTATTACTATTGTAGACCCACCTTTTTTTAAGTGTTCCCTCATTCTACTATCAAGGTTATCAGACCCATTCCTGAGAGTCCAGTTACATAGGGCACTTTGTGTCTGTGTAGCCCAAGGAAAGAATGCAAACTGTCCATCAGCAACCCTTCAACTTCACACAGATCCTTGGAAGATAAAAGAGTGCTGAGGCACGTGCCTTGGGGCTGAAATGATCTATTGGCTCCATCTACCACTAGGTATAGTGACCTTTTGTTTAAAAGGTTGGGGTCAAAGGAAAACAATCTCAACAACAAGACTCAGTATAAAGAAATCACCGTACTGCAAGATTGTTCATCAGTGCCATCGTCACAATCTTTCTCATGGTCACAGACTACTGTCTGTGAGAAGCACCGGTTACCATCACAAAGAAAATAACCAGGAAGGCAATGATTAGCTAGAATAAAGAGAAAAAGCAAAGAGAATTTCAATTCTATGGCAACCACATATTTTCAAATATAGCCTCTGTCTTCTTTATAAGGATATTCTTTTTTTCCCCACAGTTATAAAACTGTCAATGATTGAGTTTGAGTTATACAATATACAACACCCATCCCTTCTCCAGTGCATATTTTCAGCCTCTAATGACCCCAGTTTCCTCCAGCCCATCTCCTGCCTTCCCTCCTTTACAGCATCTCTCTCTGTCTCTCTCTGTCTCTCTCTGTCTCTCTCTCTCTCCATGGTGGTCCCTTCTCTTCCCTAACCACACTCCCCCACTCTTTGTGCCAAACTTCCTTTATTAGTATTTTATTAATAAACATTTTCTTAAGTAGTCATGTATTGGCAGATGTTTACTAACCAGTTCTCAGCACCAAAAAGTGCACCTATTTGTAATATTAGCCAATTTTTGTTGTGAAAAGGCCCCAGCTGGCTGATTTAAAGATATCATAAAATAATCAAATATAAATTTGAATGCTCTACCACAAATAGTTTAAGTCTATATATCACTGTGTATGTCTCATATGGTCTACTTACTACAGTTGTTTTCATCAGATAAATCCCTGCAATTAATGACTCCATCACATTTCTGACTGGTATTGTAGCAGGCGCCATTATCACAAGTAAGCTGCTCACAAATTTTGTAATCTAAAAAATATGAAAATAACATGCATATCTTAAATTAGACATTTCTCAAAAAATATCAATGAGACACATATAGTTGAATCAAGAATAGAGACATGGGGCTGGAGAGATAGCATGGAGTTAAGGCTTTTGCCTTGCATGCAGAAGGTCAGTGGTTCAAATCCTGGCACCCCACATGGTCCCCAGAGCCTGCCAGGAATGATTTCTGAGCGTAGAGCCAGGAGTAACCCCTGAGCACTGCCAGGTGTTACACCACCACCACCCCCAAAAAATAGAGACATATTGAGGGTAGAGTGATAGTAAAACAAATAGGGCATTTGACTAGGTACACTATCATGTAAGTGTGATCTGCAGCATCCCATATGGTCCCCCTGAGCACTGTCGGTAATTCCTGAGTGTAGAGCTAGGAACAACTCTTGAGCATTGCAAGATGATGTGGCAAATAAAAAGTTCCTCAAGATCATGCAAAGTAGGTAAGAGTAGTAATAAATAATGACAAATATATAAATGACACACTGTGCCAAACATTCCTGCAGGCTGTGTAAGGCTGCATCAAAAGAGATCTGGGAGCCAAAATATGTCCACTCTGAAGTTACTTGCAAGCTCAGAGTGAAGAATGAAAAGAAATTTAGCTTGTTTCAGTGTGGGTGGAGGGAAAGAACCTACACATATTACTACAAATATTATCCAAGGTAACAAATATACTTGAGCACATGCTTAGGGGAATAAAGAGATATGCCTCACAGGGCATCACAGCTGATCTAGAAGTCTCCAGGGGTAGATACCACTAATAACATTTCACTCTGTTTTATGTTTGTTCTCTTATTGATTTATTTATGTCCTCTATGGCACGCTTCCATGTTCAAACTTCACAAGGTAAAAATACCTAAAAAGACAATGTTTAGGAACATTGCACTTTGGAAAGTGGAACATGCTACTATAGCACAAATAACTGTCACCACATAGTGGATATGTTCTTATTCATGACTGTTAATCAGATACAAAACCTGATTTTTGAAAGTCCCAGTGGGAAAATGAGATTGACTGTATTGCTTTTAGGAGAAATATGCTCTCATCACACATGTGTTGGTCTATGTGTCTATTGGTGCCTGCATGCACATGCCATCTCCTTTATTGAGATGTGTACTTTCAGATTGGGAATAAACACCCTATGCTGCCCCACCTTCAAAAAAATAACTGTAAGCCTCTCCTTGATGATGACTTTTTTAAGTTGGTCTATTTTTGTTTATAGCACCACGATACACAATACTGCTAATAAAAGGGTTTCATGCAGACAACGTTTCAATACCAGACCTTACAGTGGTCCTCAAACTACGGCCCGAGGATCACATATTTTATTTGTTCCCGTTTTGTTTCTTCACATCAAAATAAGATATATGCAGTGTGCATAGGAATTTGTTCGTAATTTTTGTTTTTACTATAGTCTGGCCCTCCAATGGTCTGAGGGACAGTGAATTGGGCCCCTGTTTAAAAAGTTTGAGGACCCCTGTTAGAATGTCCACTTCCCATTGTCTCAGAATCTTCTATCAAACTCCATGCTACTCTTGCCTCCCATGCTGTCTTTCCACAAAGATAAGCTCAGTTCTTTAGAACAGTTCTCAACTTCTTATGCCTTTGGCCATTTGCTATTCTCTTAGCATTTGTAATTATATTCCACATGAGAGATGTCATTATATATCTACCACTACTCCATCTGAGTAGTTTCACTAAACAAGATACATACTCAAGACCCATCCAGTTTCATATAATAGCCACTTGCATGATCTCATCTTTTCTTTTAGTTAAGTAGTATCTGAGAAGTATCCCATTGTATAAATATATCACAATTTCTATATGGTCATCTGTTCCTGAATATTGAAATAATTTTCCTATTTGCCAGTACCTAGGGCTTTAATAAACATAAGAATATAAATGTATTATTTAGAATAGAGGCTTGAAGTCCTTGATCTTTTTTAACTTTATTTATCAGCAGATTCCTTCACTTCTCTGAAACTATCTAGTGACTAGTGTCTAGTAACTTTTTAAGAAAAATTATTCATGTGATATATTTTTTGAATATCTGAATATCAGACAGGACAGTGTTCATTTTACTTCCTATCTTGACTACTTACTGGGCAAAAGCTGAAGGGTGAAAATAATTATATTGTCTATATTATATATAATAATATACAATATAATTAGTATATAATATATAAAATAATAATTATAATACTGCAAAGATTTGAAGGCTTTGCTACATTATCCAATGTTGAGAACCCACATCTGGTACCATATGGAGTGTCATTTGTATATGTTTTATGTATTTTAGGTTGTTATTGTTAAGCACCATTAGGCATGGTTGCTGAGAACAGAGACAAAACTAAGTCCTGAACATAGAGTGTAACCCAGAACAAACCAAAAAAAAAAAAAACATCTATTTGAAATTTATAGGAATATATGCTTCATATAATGCTTTGGATAGTTCCAAAGTCTTAAAAGCAAGTGCAGTGCACAAAATGCTCTACTGAAATTATTTAAATTTGCAGCACTACACACAATAGCCAAATATAGAAACAGCCACTGTGTCCAGGAACAGATAAGTAGATAAAGAATTGTGATTATATATACAATGGACTCTATTCAACCTGAGAGAGAGCTCAGTGGACTGGAATGTGTGCTTTGCATGGAGATGGATGACATATAGTCTCCCCCCAAGCACCACCAGAAATTGCCACTGAGAATTACCAGGTGTGGGCTAAAAAGGAAAACAAACAAAGGTGAAATCCTACAGGTCAGTGCATCTTGAATAAAACTAAGAAGTTTCATGTTAATAAAAGTGAGTCACGGGCCCGGGAGATAGCATGGAGGTAAGACGTTTGCCTTTCATGCAAAAGGTCATCGGTTGGAATCCCGGTGCCCCATATGGTTCCCCGTGCCTGCCAGGAGCAATTTCTGAGCATGGAGCCAGGAATAACCCCTGAGCACTGCCCGGTGTGACCCCCCCCCCCAAAAAAAAAAAGTGAGTCACGAATACAGGCAGGGGATGGGAAGGAGGGAGCAGGGCATTGGTGGTGGGAATGTTGCACTGGTGAAGGGATGTGTTCTGTTTATGGCTGAACCTGACTACAATCATGTTTGTAATCATGGTGCTTAAATAAAGAGTTTATATTAAAAAAAAAAGTGAGTCAAAGGGAGAGACAAATGCTAAATGATTTCATTCATACTAAGTAAAAAGAAACACAGTAAAGGTCAAAGAAACAGTACAGTGAGTCGGCTGCCACCCCTGCTTCAATTCCCTGGCATCATGTATGGTCCCTATTGCCTCACCAGGAATCATTTCATATGCATTTGAGTAAGCCCTGAGTACTTCCAGGTGTGTCCCCTCCCCCCCAAAAAATGGTAAGGAATATACAAAGGCAAATCATAACAGAGCCTAAGAGTCTTTTAGAACTGAGATTGCTAAGTGTGGATTGGGGATGAGAGAATTCTGGAGCTCAGAGAGGACACAGACAATTGTGAAGGCATGATGCATGCACTTTGACAGCAGGCCATTTTTTTCCTGAAACATTAATATGAATTATATGGTAAAAAAATGTAAATAATGGTGTCATTAGGTGCTTAAATTCCAAAGAACCATTTATATAATTTAAAATGAAAGGCCAAGGCTGAAAAGAGAGTATAATCACTATACCCTCTCAAGCTTATTAAACAGGGCCAGTTCACTGTCCCTCAGACCATTAGAAGGCCAGACTATAGTTTTTAAAAATAAAAAAAAAAATGACCAAGGGACTGGAGTGATAGTGCAATGGTATGGCATTTGTCTTGCAAGCTACTGACCCAGGATGGACCTTGGTTCGATTCCTGGCATCCCAGATAGTACCCGCAAGCCAAGAGGGGTTTCTATGCCTATAGCCAGGAGTAACTCCTGAACATCAACGGGTATGCCCGCCCCCCCCCAAAAAAAAACTGAACAAATTTCTATGCACATTACACATACCTTATTTTGAAATAAAATGGGAACAAATTCAATATTTAAAATAAAGAACAAGTAAAGTTAAATCAATTAACTTACCAGTATTTTAACTACAGGCCTGCTTTTGATGGGCAGAGGTTGAAGACCTCTTGCCCAAGACTGAGAGGAGGAGTAAGAGACATAGAGAAGGAGGGAAGTCAGAGCACTACATCCAACACATGCACAGAGAGGGCCCAGGATGAGTCCACTACTAAGCAGGACAGGCAGTGGCAGCAAAAACACCCATCGGGTCTGCATAAATGTCCTTAACAGGCTGCATGTGGCCCACAGGCCATAATATGAGGACCCCTGATATAGTGGGTAGGGTGCTTGCCTGACACACAACCAATCAGGTTTTGATCCCCAACATCCCAAGTGGTTCCCCAAGCACTAAAAAATAATTCCTAAGTGATGAGCCAAGAATAAGTCCTGAGTCTCTCCAGGTACAGACCAAAATCCAAAAAAATAGGGACCCTGGAGATAGCATGGAGGTAAAGTGTTTGCCTTTCATGCAAAAGGTCATCGGTTCGAATCCCGGTGCCTCATATGGTCCCCCGTGCCTGCCAGGAGCAATTTCTGAGCATGGAGCCAGGAGTAACCCCTGAGCACTGCCAGGTGTGACCCAAAAAACCAAAATCCAAAAAAATAAATAAATAATATTAAATTTTAAAATGAAAGGCACTTTGAAATAGCTAAGGATCAAAGGTGTCGTTCTGTAGTAGAGTACTTACCTCACATATGTGAAGCCTTAGGCTTGACCCCCAAACTGAAAATTAATTAAATGGCTAGCTTATCATCCTTTTCTACACTTTATAAAAATAGTCTAGAAATATAAGTTAGCGCTTAGATATGTTTTTCTTTTCATTTCTTGAGATGGTATGAGGGTCTCAGGACTATTCATTTAA
>PVKC010027336.1:0-15789 GCA_004027635.1 Crocidura indochinensis | reverse complement strand
TAACTCAGAACTCAACACAAGGTCAATGTCTGTTTCATTTACTAATATTTCCTGACTATCCATTAGTACAGCAGTTTCTCAACCCTGTGTATATAAAAATCACTGGAGAAGTTTGATATTCATTCAAGCACTTGAAGCCCTCTGAACCTTCCAGAAAAGTACCTCAAGGTTCAGGAGCTATCTGGTATTTTCAACAAATTTCTTCAGGAGGATTTTGCTTTTCAAAAAGCCTTTGAAGTGGTTGTAACATTAATCCAGGTACATTTGGAGATGACTGCTCAGTTGTTTCCCTTCTTATTTTTCCAAGAACCTACTAATTATCTTACAATTTTGTTTTGTTTTGTCTTTTGGGGGCCATACTGGGTGACATTCTGGGGTTACTCCTGGATCTGCACTCAGAAATTACTTCTGATAGTGCTCAGGAGTCCATATGGGATACTGGGGATGGAATCTGGGTGGACAGCATGCAAGGCAAATGCCCTATCCAATGTGCTATTTATTACTCTGGTCCCTAACTGGAAATTTTAAGGCAAAAACACTCCTACTGGTTAAGCAAATCGATTATTAAGTCTGAGATTCTGAATTTGGACCTGGAACCATTGCTCTCAGGGCAGGTAGGAATTATTTCATTTAAATGACCATTCTGTGCATCAGTGTAATTTCAATACAAATGTGCCCAGCTTGGGTATCCTAAAAATCAAGAAACAAATACATACACCCTGCCAACTTGAGGTCCAAACCCACTTTTAGTAAGCTGGGAGCTCCCAGTTTTTCAGACCAGTGGACAGAGATTTTTCTTTTTTTTTTTTTCTTTCATCAGTACGTTTTATTGGGTCTAAATGAAGCAGGTTCTTTATTCAAGCAGAAGCCTTGCTCCATGCCCTCAATCCCAGTGTTCCCTTTGTAACTCCATGACTGACTTACTTGCTAAAACACAAAATGATCATCTAAATGCTAACGTGTTGTCATTAAAGAATGATGACCACTTTCATAGTACAAGGAATCCCTGACACCCAATAAAGAGGTGATGGAGGACGTGATATTTTATTCATCCCAAGGCTTTGTTAAATCCTTCTTTCAGGCCTCCAGCACACTATCCACAGGGTTTTACCGCTGACTTGGGTAGTAATTAGCTGAACCCACAGACTGAGGGGGCTGTAATGGGAAGAAGTGAAGTCTGTGTGAACTGAAAAGCACCTTCTGAATGGAATCTTATAGCATTTCTGGTGCCAAAGGCACACTTGGAGGTCTGAGGTCATGTTTCTGGGGACCTGTGGGCATAGAAACTGCCTGATCATTGTGCAGGGGTTAGAAAATTTGGTTTGAAGGAGCAGAGGAGGAAGCAAGTAAGTTTCTTGAATATGCTGCTAGAGTCTCCAGAAATTGTGTGCTAGTAACTCTTTAATGCACAGAAATAATAGCTGCCATCTTCACCTTGTCCTGGCCAGCAGGCACTAACAGATCTCAATAATATTATAAACGAATGTATATTCAAAAGAACAACTTGCTGGGGGTGGAGCAATAGTACAGTGGTAGGGTTCTTGCCTTGCATGTGGCCAACCTGGGACCCAGGTTCAAAATCGAGCGTCCCATCTGGTCCTTAGCCTTCCAGGAGCGATTTCTGAATGCAGAGCCAGGAGTAACCACTGATCATTGCTGGATGTGGCTCAACCTCCTCCCCCCCCCCCAAATAAAACCAACTTGCTAAAAAAAGAAACCCAACTCAAATTGACTCAATAGGTGAATTGTTAATTGGCTTATATGGGGGCCCAGGAGATAGCATGGAGGTAAGGCGTTTGCCTTTCATGCAAAAGGTCATCGGTTCGAATCCCGGTGCCACATATGGTCCCCCGTGCCTGCCAGGAGCAATTTCTGAGCATGGAGCGGCTTATATGATTTGAAAATGCATCTATGGATGAAGGTGCCTGAGTGAAAAGTGTGATTTGCTTTCACATCCCAGACTCTTATCTTTGATCACTGAATTTCAGAAACTCCACTTGTTCTTCCAAGGAAGATTATATTTGTATTTCTTCATCTTGTATGTCATAGATCTATCATCTCTGGAGCTTGTAGTTGATTCCTTGACACATGTTTCCGGTTTTGGACACCCTGTGTTTAGGTTAGAAGATTTTCTTTACTTTTCCCTGTGATACGCTTATGCAAACAGTCACCCTTTTCTTATTGCTTAGTTGTTCCTTTTATAATTATAGGAAATGTTACTTACTTTGCATCTTATTATTTGCTTTACTAAAGAATATATATGAAAGAATATATATATATTCATATATATATGACCTTCCAGGTGGGGGGCACTGTTGGGAGCCTAATAAATATATTTGGGAGCGAGGTGTTTGGGGTCTTTTGGAGCATTTTACTAGCTGGCTGGAGGTTTTTTGGAGCTGGTAATAAGCTGACAAAGGACTCTACATCCATCCGACCTTCTTGCACCTTTTACCCTCCTGTTTCTGTGGATTATTTGCTGCGGATAAATATCACCAAGATCTCTTTCCCCTCCAAGGGGAATGCATATGAGACCAGGGATATGGCTCAGAGGGCTGGAGTACATGGTTTACATGTGGGAGCTTAGGTTTGATCCCTGATAGCATATGGTTTCCTAAGCACTATTCCAGGAGCACTTGGGTACTGCCAGGTTTGTGTGTGGCCCCAGGGCAAAATGAAGCAGGAAGAGGAGAAACAAACCAAAATCATGAATTTGGATGCTGGAGCAATCGTAGGTTTCCTCCCCATAATGAGCACAGTGAAGCTTCTCCCAAATGAAACCTCATACCCCATAGCATATCCTGGCAACCCTTGGAAGACAGGAAACTTTGGTTTTAGCCAAACAATCCGACCTTGAAAGTAGGACCATTGAAAAGAACAAGACCATTTGGGACTTGCTTGTACATATGTTGGCCTGAAGGCTGCCACATAGGTCCTAGCTTTGTGCTAGCTCGGTCCCTCTTCCTCCAAGAGTATGTTAAGGTTGCAGGACAAGTGCAGTTAGCTGACAGGTGCAGTAATTGAGAGGAATAGATATCTGAGAGTAGCAGTAGCTGAAGGGTGGTAGCTGAGGGGTACAGTAGCTTATGGGTTCAGTAGCTGAGGGGTGTAGATAAATAAGGGGCACAGTAGCTGAGAGTTGCAATAGCTGAAGGGAGCAGTATCTAAGGAGTGCAGTAGCTATGGGGTACAGTAGCTCTCACACTTGCCCTGCCCCATGTTGCTGCCCCAGGGGAGGCTGCTGTTAGCTGACTACTGAAAGCTGGGCTGTTCCAAGAGAAAAATGGTTGCTGTGGGACTTTGATGACAAGAGGCAGCAGAGAAAACCTGAATACCCCTGTTAAGCTCAGAGAGCCTGGAAAGGGGGCTCTCGTGGGGGTGGGGGGGGAGTCTCTGACTCACATAAAGCCCAAAACAAGTGAGAAAGTGTGGCCATGTTGGAGAATCATGGGAGGTCTAGGCAGCTGTAAAAAGTTGAAATGTTAGATGTTAGAGTCACACAAACACAACACATACACACGCACATACATACACACAATCCCTGAGTCAGAAATAAATTCTTAGTGAATATGAACATATTCAAGTTGTACAACATAAATTCCATAAGCAGGGTGCAATTAAATGAGAAACTAATACTGGAACAAGAACCAGAAATGTTTTAATGTTTGGAAGGAAAATAATGTGTTTTTAAATAATGCATTGGTTGAAAGGAATTCAATGGGAGAATTAAGGTTTATTGAGAACTGAAAGAAATTAAAAATAGGGCAGGGTGAAATGTATTGAATAATGGTAAAGTAGCACTTAGGGAGATTATAATACTAAATACCTATAAAAAAAGACTCAAATCAATCATTGGTTTCCACCTTAAAAACTGGAAAAAACATAGAATAAAGGGAATCATAAGTATAGCAGAAATCTATGAAATGCAGCACTCTTATCAAAATCAGACACAGAATGAAAAACTAGTTATATATTCATTAAAACTAAAGGCAAAACTTCTACTCAACATTTTGGCAATTTGAATCCAAACAACACAAGTTAAAAAGAGAAGACATCACAATAAAATAAATTTCTAGTAGGAATAAGAAATTAGTGGGTCCAAAGCTATAATACAGTAGGGAGGGCACTGGCCTAACATACAGCCAGCCCAGATTTAAATCCCAGCACCCCATATGATCCCCAGAGCCCTACCAGGAGTGATCTCTGAATACAGAACTAGGAATAAGAACTGAGCACAAACAGTTGTGTCCTCCCATAAAAGGAATGAAACGTTGGTGTAATATTAGAAAACTAACTTACTGTAATTTCTCATATTAGGAAATCAAAAGATTATGTGTGTGTGTGTGTGTGTGTGTGTGTGTGTGTGTGTAATATATGTGAGTGACTCTCACAGCTTCTATTTCTGACAGACATTGTCAGCAGTTGAAGAGAATCGACTCAGCCTGACAAAGGACAGGGACAAAATTCTCAATCAACCTAGTACTTAGTGGAGAAAGGCTAAAGACCTTTCTCTTTAAGATGAGGATAAGCCAAGGATGTCAGTTTTCACCACTTTCTTTCAACGTTGTATAGAAGATTCTAGTCAGGTCGATAAGGCAAGGAAAAGAACTTAAAGGCATGACATTTGAAAAGAAAGAAGTAAAACTGCATTTTGCTGATAGATGGGATGATTTTCTAGCCCATGTATTGGTCATTTATTTTCTACAAAACCAGAGAGTAAGCAGTAAATTCTTTGCCAACTATGTGGAGTCTCCCAGACCACTCAACTCTCCGATAATAGTAATAATAGCAGAACAAGCCTGCATGAAAGGTATCAACAAATTGCTATTGATACAAACAAGCAGGAGGCTATATTTGATTCCAGGGTCATGGTTTGCTCAATCCTCTTCTATACATAAAATAGATCAAATACACAAGCATTTTCTAATAAAAATGAAGAAACTATATATTTAAAGGCTAAAGGAAGATCAAAAAATCATCTTTCCTCTAAGGCAGAACAAGGCAAAGATGCCCATTTCACTTCAATTTAATACTGAAGGCCTGAAGAGGGTAATTTGGCAAGAAAAATTAATGTTTTCAAATATGTGAAGAATAAAATTGTCTCTTTGCAGAGGATATGGTCTTAAATGTAGGAAGTACAAAATATGCCCCCATAATATTTTCAACTAATAAATGAGTTTAGCAAAGTAATAAGATGCAAAATATGTTGCCTTTGTATATATTCATGCTCAACAATCTGAAAAGGAAATGATTTTAAATCCAATTATAGTAGCACCAAAGAGAATAAAACTCTTAGAATCTTATATAACCCTAGAGTTACAAAATGTATATAATGAAAAATTATAAAATGCTGCTAAATAAAATATAAGCAAATGGAAATCTATCCTACAATGTATTATTATGCAATATATTGATATAAATTGTACAAATTCATCTACAGATTCTATTTAATTCGTATCAAACTTACAATGTTTTCTTAGTAGAAACAAAAAAATCAATCTGAAAATTTATACAGAAACATAAGAAATCCTGAATCATCAAAGAAATCATGAGAAGAGTAGAAAAGAAGGAGGGTCAGGAAGACAACACAGCAGACAGAGCACTTGCTTCAAACTTGACTAACCCAAATTCAATTCCTGGAACCCAATAATGGTCTCCTGAGCACATCAGGGGTAATCCCTGAGCAGAGAGCAGTTGTCAGCTCTAAGCACCACCAGATGTGACCTAAAATATATATATAAAATAAATTATGGTTCCCTTAATACATAAGTACAGAACTAGCCTCTGAGCACAGAATTTGGAGTTCCCAGTTGTGTCCTTTCAAAAAAGAACAAAGTCTGGAATAAACAGTTTTTCCAAAGAACATACACAAATAGCCAATAGAAATATGTGAAAATACGCAATGCCACCAACTAGTAGGGACATGCAAATCAAAAGTGCTGCAATGAAGTCACATAAGTAAATAACAGAAAGCAGCAAGTGTTGGTGAGGACACAATACAGTAAAGAACCTTTCTTGGAAGAATAAAAGAGCACCTTGATGGAAAGCAAACTCAACTTCCTCTACAAAGCTGAAAGCACATTTTCATGTGCCACATAGTTCCACTTCTGGCCATATACACAAAATCATGAAAATCGGAGTCTCAGAGTAATAAGTGCGTGCCATGTTTATAGCAACATTATTCACTGGAGGAAAAACTTGGAAACAACACAGTGGCCAGTGATGAAATGATCTTTTTATGCAAAGCATGGTCTTCTACTACATTAGCATAATATTCGACTTTAAAGGGGAAGGAGTATCCTATAGAAGCAATTGCAGGGCTGAATGTTGAGGCCACTAGTACAACATGCAACATACAGAAGGTAGTTTCCAGGGAATGGGGTATAAATAAAAATCCTACTGAAGACTCTAGAAGATGAAATGCCACCCACAGAAGTCAGAGGCTTCAAGGTTGCAAAGAAAGAAACTAAACTGTCTTTGATTCATTGACATTATCAACAGCTGAAGTTCAGATGATGAAACTCGTATGACATGCACGTGGTCTGGGTGGGCCAGTCCTACTCAAGGATAATGTCATGTTTCTCTAGATGGAGGCAACCCAGGACTCAAAGATAGAAGAGGACATAGAACAGAAGCCAAGAGAAGTCTGTAAGAGTTGAGACCAGATCCACAGCCAGCAGAAATAGAGCCCTCAGCCCTACATGATTGACAAGTCGCTATTGATGCCATAACAACTCTTGTGATCCTCAAGGTGTATGATCCATCCTCCATATCAAAACTGCAGGGAACCAAACCCCACCTCCATTTTGGCCTTCTGGCGGCCTAGGAGGCGAAAGGCAGACAAACCTTCCTGGCCTACTTGCCCTCCATGACTAAGTGATGTTTAATAATGTGACTGCTGTTAGCTAAGTTGTGATCCTTAATAAAGCAACCCAGGAAGGGCTCATTGAGCTATAATCACTGGAAAATGTCACCCCAAGTCTCAGCTCTGGAGGTCAGCACCCTGAAAACATTGCAGCACCCAGTGGCTTCATCTGCAGAGGCTGATTATTTGTACTAAAAAGCAAACTGATAATGTAGTGAGTTTGGTTCCTCTAGACGTCCAGTTGACCACTAACCCAACATGTTCATCCCATCTGCCTCTGGACCAGCTGCCTGTCACCCGTGCCCCACTGAACACCCCCTTTGAGTTTTATATCTCTTCTGTATGTTTCCTGGGTTTTTTCATCTGCAATTTTCCCCAGCCCCCAGGACACAAGCCACCCAGATTCCAGTTACCCAGCATCTTTAATTAAGCTTCACAGACTCCTTCTGAGACAAGTCCCCACCCGACCCCCAGTGGTCATGGTCACATCGTTTATTATCTTTCCAGAGCAAAGGCTGGGACGCTAGGAAGATGGAGATGCCGTAAACAAATAATCGCCCAGGGCATTCGACTTGTGAGATGAGACTGTCAGAGGAGAAAAAGGAAAATAAAAGTAAAAAACAGCCTTCGTGCCCCTACAAGGGAGCTTGTGTTCAACTTCTATTGGAAAAGGAGAAAAGTTCTCTGTTAACTTTCAGCAAAGAAGAGATGCCACACTAAGATGGAAACTCTGCAAATATGATAGTGCCGTCAAGGAAAGATTCTGCCATCTTGAAATGACTCTGAGGAATCTTCAAAGAATCCTTAGGTGCTATATTTTTTTATTCACCCTATTCAGGAAACTCCATAAGTGCCTCTTAGATGGGTCAATACAACAAAGCCCCAGGCGAAATATCAGGAAGATGATTCCGTTTGCATCCCCATTTCTAACATTCTTTTGGAGTTCTTTCTCTGTAGAAGCTGGACTAAGCTTTTCATTTAAACATGCTAAATAAATCAAATAATAATTTAGGGGGCCAGGCAGTGGCGCTGGAGGTAAGGTGCCTGCCTTGCCTGTGCTAGCCTAGGACGGACCGCGGTTCGATCCCCAGGTTTCCCATATGGTCCCCCAAGCCAGGAGCAACTTCTGAGCGCATAGCCAGGAGTAACCCCTGAGCATCAATGGGTGTGGCCCAAAAACCAAAATAATAATAATAATAATATTAATAATAATAATAAATTTAACCTGCAAGATTATTGCTAGTGGTTCCATCAACCAAGTCTCAGGCAGGTGAAAGTTCTTGTCTTCAAATTAACTGCTTTAACCTAAGGATTTAACCTAAGTTTCTGACTCAGGGTAACAGTGAGGCCCCATCATACATTAGATGTGTAGTAAATGTAGAGTGGTGACATTGGTTTCAAACTCAGATAGCATGAGCTCATGTACACACCACCCCACCCTGTGTTCATCTCATCCCTACACCTCTGGGCTAATGAACTTAGAGTCTCTGGGGCTAAGCAATTGAACCAATCAGGGTAATTTTAGCCTCCTTTCTTGGTTGGGAAAGTAGCCAAAGGAAAGGAGATACAGTGGGAATCCACAACCAGAGATTCATGGAAATGTTACTTTGCTCTTAAAAAATTTGTATGTGAAATGCAATGGGGGAGAGAAAAGCTTTTCTGTTTTCTTTTAGAGTCCATCAGTCATTCCTGGACTTTTGTCTATGTCTGTTTTCCAGGCGCACACATTGGTATTACCTCACACTTCATTTGATGCTGTCTCTACCTGAGTATACTAGGTACTAAACAAAATGGCATTCAAAAAGAACTGTACAGGATTCGAATGGAAATTCACTAAAAATAAGCCTTCCAAGTATTCTCTTTTTAATATAAAATTTTACTAAAATATGCATTCTTGGGTTTTATTCTGGTGCTCCAAGGTATATGAAAAGTGCATTCTTCCCTGAATCCAGTTTCTTCTCTGAAAAATGGGGAAACTGAGAAATTCTTACCGTTTTGGAATGCCCAATTAAGATCATACCAGTCAGATTTCTTGCACCCAAATATGGCACAGAATATGTGTACATTAAATAATAAAGAGAAGGAACATTTTATAAGTCCAATTATATGTTCAGGAGCAATCATATCAAGTCTTTGCTAACATTAGTTCTTTGCACTATCACTACAGCAAAGAGTTAAAGAGCAAAGAATTTTTGCTAGTGTTTCTTTTAATTTGCAAAAATATTATTTAGAATATGTGCTCAGGGGTTACTCCTGGCTCCATGCTCAGAAATTGCTCCTGGCAGGCACGGGGGACTATATGGGGCACCGGGATTCGAACCGATGACCTTTTGCATGAAAGGCAAATGCCTTACCTCTATGCTATCTCCCGGGCCCCAGAATATGTGCTTTTTTAAAATATGAGTTATTTAAGCACTGTGGTTACAAAATTGTTCATTCTTAAATTTCAATCCTACAATGTACATTATCCTTCAGGGACCGGAGCAGTGGTGCCTTGCACGTGCTAGCCTAGAATGGACCGCAGTTTGATCCCTCAGCATTCCATATGGCCCCACAAGCTAGGGGTGATTTCTGAGCACATAGCCAGGAGTAACCCCTGAGTATCACCTATGTGCCCCCCCAAAACAATGTACAGTATACTTCAACAATGCACCCTTCCCACCACCAATGTCTCCAATTTCCCTCTTAAACCCTATGCCTCATCCCTGCCTTGCTCTATGGCAGACAAATTGCCATAGAGTGTTTCTCTCTCACACAGTGTTTCTCTCTTTTCCCTTTATAACACTGTGCTTTGCACTATTTTCAATTAAAGGGTACCATGCATGTCACTTTATTCTCTTTCAGCACCCAGTTCTTGTCCAGAGTGGTAAGTTCCAAGTATCATTGTCACAGAGTATCTTTCTCTATTCTAACTGAACTCAAGCAAGTTAGCAAGCTTTGTAGCAAGCTTCCTACCATGGATGGTCTTCCTTTCTTCCATGACTAATGTCTCTGGATATTATTACCATACTGCATTTTATTTTTTTCTTATATCCCACAAATGAGTGAGATTATTCGATGTATAGCCCTCTACCTCTGACTCATTTCACTTTTTCCTAAAAAGTCTTTAGCCAAGAGTCTTTGTTTTGTTTAAAGACTTTGCTTGAAGAGTTTAAAAAAGTTCTTTAACAAAGAGTTCTTTATCTAGCTTTGTTTGGGAAGAGGGGATCTAAGGTAAGTATCCTGTATGATACAAAAAGATGTGTCATAGATAGCCTCTTGAACTTATACATTCTTATAAGAAACAACTAACTGGATTCCCTTTGATTTCTTTTTTTTTTAAGTTTTGTGACTTATGTCTTTTCTCAACTCAAGCTCCTTTCACCACATCTGAAGTCACTGCAGTTGGAACCAGAGTGGGCAGACAGTGGATCCATATTTGATCCTTGGCATCCACAAAGATCCCTGAGCAGAACCAGGAGTGAATCCTGAGTTCGGATCCAGGAGTATTGCTGGGTGTGGCTCCAACACACACACACACACACACACCACACACAAACACACACAATCACTATTTGACTGGCCATTGGAACTGTAGCTGACCTAGGAACTATGAATAAACTTAAAGCAATGACTCTCCCTCTTATATATTTGATCTGAATGAACAGATTACTCCAAGTGAAATTCAAATAACAAGAAAATGCAAACTATTTGAGTCACAAAGTGTAAAGTGTCATGATAATGATTGGAAATAACAGGAGAGGCTGGCCCAGATGTGTACGTGTTTGTATACTTGTTAGTCACAAGTTTCATGTAATTTTCATAGTAATCAGAATTATTTCCTTCTACTGCGCTGGCCCACTGAGGTAGAAAATTGATTCACTACTTGGCCCACATGCATTATGTCAGACTTCTATAATCATGGACAATCTTAATTGATGTAGTGTCACCTGAGTGTGATTGGACATGCAGCACCAGCCTCAGGTCTAAGCAGTACTTTTTTTTTAGATTTTTATTGTAGTAAAGTGAATTACAAATCTTTCACAGTAATATTTAAGGCACATAGTGACAATGAATGAATGAATAAGAGGCATCCCCACCACCAGTGTTGTCCTCCCTACAACCCTGTTCCCAGCAGGTATTCCACATCTCCCACTTTTACACCCCCCCATAATGCTTGTGGAACCGTTCCCCACTTGACAGCTTATTGTAGATTGGGTGCCGATTCTGTTGTTGACTTTGGATTTGGTATTCAAGTCTGATAATTTTTTATTTCCACCAAATGAACATATGATTGTCTGGTCTTGGTACCATGCGGGGTGGTAGGGAGGGCAAACAAAAAAGAGAAAAACTAGGAGGAGTACATTTAAGTGTTATAGATATCCATTTAGAAGAAGGGGAAAAAAAGAAGAAAAAGGTAACAAAACAAAAACAAAAGCAAAAATCAATAAGGGAATAACAACAAAAGTACAAAAAGAATTTAAAAAGAATAAACCAAAAACCAAGACCATCACCATCTAAGCAGTACGTTTGCCTACGGCAAACAAGCCCAATAATGGGCCAGGGAGGTGGCACTAGAGGTAAGGTGTCTGCCTTGCAAGCGCTAGCCAAGGAAGGACAGCGGTTCGATCCTCCAGCATCCCATATAGTCCCCCTAAACCAGGGGCAATTTCTGAGCACTTAGCCAGGAGTAAGCCCTGAGCATCAAAACGGTGTGGCCCAAAAAAACAAACAGAAAAACAAAAAAAGCCTAATAATATGAGTGTTACACTAAAAAACTTGATCCCTTTATTTTTCCAGTCTTCCCTCCAAACCCTACCACCTATTTATGCATTTGGGAAGCCTAGATGCTGTTCCTTAAAGAGAAGACCTTAAAGTATTCATGGCACTGGATTACAGGATGGAATCACTTATAATGCATAAGTGGATTCTTTTCTCACAAAAATTAAATGCTGAATTTTCTGTGTTGATTTGCAGCTGGCCTCCCTGGCCTCCATTTCTTCTCTTCCTCTTTCCCAGCCCTGGTGGATCTGTGAGCTTCTTTCCCTTTCTCCTCATTGGCCTTGTAATCAGAAAAGAGCAGCATGTTCTTTGAAAGTGACTAGCCAGACTTTTGCCAGAAACACTGAAGGAAACAGAATTTCCTCATTGGTGAGTTCAACCTGGAAAGTTTTATCTTCACATTGACCTAAAAGCCATGGAGTAAATACAAAAGGAAAGGACGTTTAGGGAGAAATGTGAACAGAGAAATCGGAAAGGTGGAATGTCAATAAAGTTAACCATTAAAAAAAACAAGGGACAGTGAATTTATAGGCTAGGCAGGTTCAAATCTCACCACCACATGTAACCCCCTAATCATTGCAAAGATCAAACCTAAACACAGAGCTCAAAGTAGTCTCTAAGAAAAATGTGACCCAAACTTCTTTCTACCATCACCAAAAAAACTACATCCTCCTCCCAAACAAAGAAAAAAAAAAAAAACAGAGAAGGCCAAGAGTTGTCAAGAAAGACCCAGAAAGCTCTTGATATTTCAGTGCTAGTTCCCAGCATGCTTTGAGGTGAGATCAGAAACCTATATTTAGTGCAGCACTATTCACAATAGTCAGGCTCTGGAAACAACCAAGATGCCCTTCAACAGATGAATGGCTAAAGAAACTGTGGTACATATACACAATGGAATATTATGCAGCCGTCAGGAGAGATAAAATCATAAAATTTTCCTATACATGTATGTACATGGAATCTATCGTGCTGAGTGAAATAAGTCAGAGGGAGAGGGATAGATGCAGAATAGTCTCACTCATCTATGGGTTTAAGAAAAATAAAAGTTATTTTTGCAAGAATCCTGAGACGAGGCCCGGGAGATAGCATGGAGGTAAGGCATTTGCCTTTCATGCAAAAGGTCATCGGTTCGAATCCCGGTGCCCCATATGGTCCCCTGTGACTGCCAGGAGCAATTTCTGAGCATGGAGCCAGGAGTAACCCCCGAGCACTGCCGGGTGTGACCCAAAAACCAAAAAAAAAAAAAAAAAAAAAAGGAATCCTGAGACAATGAGAGGAGGGCTGGAACTTCCAACTCACTTCATGAAGCTCACCACAAAGAGTGGTGAGTGCAGTTATAGAAATAACAACACTGAGAACTACCATAACCATGTGAATGAATGAGGAAACTGGAAAGCCTGTCTGGAGTACAGGTGGTGGTGGGGTGGGATGGAGGGAGATTTGGGACATTGGTGGTGGGAATGTTGCACTGGTGAAGGGTGGGTGTTCTTTACATGACTGAAACCTAATCACAATCATATTTGTAATCAAGATGCTTAAATAAAGATATTATAAAAAATAATTTTCACAAATTTTCTTATGCTGTACTTTTTTCTTTTTAATAATATTGTTATTTATTTATATTTATATTTACTTATATATAAATATATTTATTTATAATTAAAATATAAAAAATATATTTATATTTATATATTACAAATATAAAATGAAAATAAATGCATTTTGATCAAAAAAAAGAAACAAAAAAGAAACTAGAGTATTGTGGGTGCTAAGAAATTGACTCCTTTTCTGCCTAGGACAAAAATGGTAGGTGACATTTATGATGAAAGAAGACCTGCAAGGGTCTCAGAGTTCTGCCTCAGAGTTCTTAAAGGAGTAAATATTGGAATAGGCATAAAGGAGTGCCTTGATGGACTTGAGGCAAGCATAGGAGACTCAAATTTTCACCAGAAATGCTGACGGTTTTGGCCCTTTGAGAACACACCAAAAGAAGCACCTGAATCTACACAGCCAAACTATTGGATTTCAATTCAGCTACACTATTCTGCATCTCTCCCTGTCTGTGCTCCTATATTCATCAATGACAGCAGCACATTACTTCTTGGGTATTCAAACACCAGGATGGCACTATTTATAAGATGTGACCCAACTCCTGTATCTGCAATGCTCTTATTGAAATGGATAAGATGCCAGTGTTAGAGTCTCATTGGCTTAGGAGAGAAATCATTTGAATAAAAATGTTCTGTGTCTAGGTCCAGGATATGATACTTGTTTCATAGCAACTGACTTGGGTCCAATCCTCATGTCCTTTCAAGAATGATATCTAAGGACAGAGCCAGGAATTAGCTCTGAGCCCTGCAATATGTGACCTAAAATCAGTATTTTTAAATTCTGGTCAATTTTTATGAATATTTGTCAACCATTGATATTAATTTTAATTTGCTTTAAATGTATTTATTCCCTAAATCACTTTGATGCTCACCGCCATCCTGCCTTCCAGGGTCGCCCATCTCCAATTTACTCTGGAAATCATACATAAATTGTCTTCAGGAGCCAGAAAGATAATACATGGGCTCTTGCCCTACACACAGTGGAACCCAGTTTGATAATCTAGTACTACACATGATCCTCCATTCACCATGAGTGATCACTGAGCATAGAACGAGGAGTAAGTCCTGAGCATTGCTGGGTATGGCCCCAAAACAAAATAAAATTCTGCCCTTCTTCTCCTTATCCTTTGCAAACAAGTTAAACTCAGACATTCCCAAACTAATTTACATGCATTTGAGAAAAAGTGAAAAAGTGGTTATAATTAATGCATTGACCCTACTTGATTATATATGATCTCCATTTGTTTAAAAATCAAGAACCTGTCCTACCACAAAGGAGTCTGAACTCGGTCAGGTGAAGAGCTGTAATTTGACAAAGAGAAATGACCAGGATATCAGAAACCGTTCTACTTAAATGCTTACTTATTTTTTATTTGGGCTACTCTAGGTGATGCTCAGGATTTATTCTTGGCTCTGCACCCACTCAGGAATAATTTCTAGGGGAACTGGGGGACCAAATAGGAAACCTGGAGTTGAACCTGAGTTGAATGCATGCAAGGGAAGCATGCTATCTGTTGTACTATTGCTACAATTCCAATGTTCACCTGAGAAAGGGCCTACTGCAGCATACTATGGCCAAAGAAATGCTTCTAGCTGAAGTGTTTAAGCTGTGGCATCTCTTAATTATTCCCTGCCATAAATATCTTCTGGTGAAACATAACAAGAGAACTGAGGTTGTAAAAGAATTGATGATATATTAACCTAAACATAAAGTTGTCCCCAGGCTAATGAGACAAAAAATACTCTAAAAGCAATATGAATATACATATCAGTAGATATCTGTAATTATACACTGAATCTCACCCAAAAGCTATGTTAACTATAGATGATACAAAAATGAGTATTCACATGAATTCATATGAATATCAATAAATATATACTGATACTCACCCAAAAGCTATATTAATTACTGATAATTCAAAATGAGTATTCATGGGGCCAGAGCATAGTACAGTCATAAGGCATGCAGCTACCTAGGATGGATCTGAGTTTGGTACTCAGTGTCCCATACGGTCTTGAGACAAGTGTGATTTCTGAGCACAGAGCCATGAGTAACTCCTGAACATCACTGGATGTGGCCCCAAACCAAAAAAACTTAAAATGAGGATTCACATAAATTCTATCTTCTAAGAACTCACATCTCCACTCGTGATGTGCAGGAATTGACAAAGCAAACAAGGGCACAAAGGAGAAGGAACCACTCAAACTGTTTCTAAAAAGACCATGTTCAAATGCGCCAACAAATTTGAATACAGTTCTCTCTAATGACAGCTGGATTAATAATCTTTGGGTATTCTTGGACCAAAAGAAAATACCATGGGGCTGGGGCAATAGTACATTGGGTAGGGCACTTGCCTTGCATGTTCGACTCCCTGCACCACATATGGTCCCATGAGCCCTGCCAGTAGTGAATCCTAAGTGAACCAGCATTTAATCCTGAGATCCACTGAGTATGGCCCAAAATGAGAGAAGGAAGGAAGGAAGGAAGGAAGGAAGGAAGGAAGGAAGGAAGGAAGGAAGGAAGGAAGGAAGGAAGGAGGAGAGGAAGGAGGG
>PVKC010027335.1:0-15814 GCA_004027635.1 Crocidura indochinensis | reverse complement strand
CCAAAATAGTATTTTAGACTTTAAAATTATGTTTAAGAATACTCTATGCACAATCTAACTCAGAAAACCTTTCTTCAGCAAAGTTTACTCTCAACAATGATGATTTGCCTAGGAATTCGAAACCCCAATTTTACATTTTTTAAGATCTGTGAGCCATTCTACCTGGGTCAGTTTGTCAGTTTTTCAACTGCAACCTATGGTTTGATCTTTATTGTCTTTATTGTCTGTCTGTGTATGTGTGTTTTGTGTGTGTGTGTGTGTGTGTGTGTGTGTGTGTGTGTGTGGTAGATACCTCTATGTCTGTTTGTATTGTACTTAATGTCTATGTTGCATATAGTCCTCCCTCTGTTATATATAGTAACCCTTCTTTTCCCCTCCTATGCTTATCACTTTATAAATCCTTTCCTACCCTTTCATTCTCTCACCTCTTATCTGTTATTTCTCCTTATCTCACCTGTTATACCCTCACTTCTTAACTCTTTAGTAACCAGGATATTTTCCCATTCCCTTCACCTTAACCATCTGCCAGCTGTCTCCCAAAGTGAAAAGATAGCCATCCAGCCTACCTTGCTTCAGCCTGGGAAATAGCTGCTATCACTGCTGCTGCTGATTTGCTTCTGAAGGCTCCTTTTTACCCATCCCCCTTTGCTGTGGACTGTTGCTCACTACTGGATTTGGCTTTTGAGAGACCCTCAGCCCGAGGACATTTCCTGATTGTGGCTGGTATGAACTGTTTTTCAGATGCCGCAAGACCATGTCACAGGCTGAAGCTGTGCTCTGGATTTTATCCTCCCCCAAGATATTTTAAAAGTCTTAAAGAGGATACAAATATATATATTTCTTTAGATGTATTCCTTAATAGGTATAATTCTTATTGTGTATTCTTATGTAGCTCTAGTTTTCCCACCTATATTTTGAATTTGTTTAGTAGGAAATTCTAGTAGATAAGTTTCTCTTAGTTCTGAGTTTGTGTTAGAAACATGTAATAGGGATTGTTTACCTTGTTGTTTTTACCCTATATACACCACTAGTATCAGTGGCATTGTTCCTTTTTTGCATAGGGACAAGAAAGAAGGTCTTATCTAATACGGATAGGAACTTACAAATTTTATATTGCAGGGGGGAGCTTTCACCTGAGCATTTTTCATAGTTACATGACATATATTCCTATTGATTGAACATTGAACATTCAACCCCAAACCTTGGATCCCATTTTTGAAACCAGCACAGTTTTCCGCAGCAGCATCAGTAATCAAACTTCTACCAGGGAAAGCCTTAATACTACCCTAGCACTGACTTTCTCCAGGGTGGGTTCATATGATAACCTGATGACTTAGAAACAGCAATAACTGACTTTCAGTGCAGGTTTCCCTGCCTCGCCACCTAGTAAGATGAAGTCAGAAAATGCTACCCTGACTTTGGCATAGGTTTTGTACAAAACACAAGATATCTAATTACAAAAAATGACTGCAACAACCTTGATTGAGAACATTTCCTGGAACCATGAAGAAATACTTTGGGGTTAGATAACTCAGTATGTCCAGAACCTTTAGTTGTTCTTATGGCAAGAGGATTCATAGGTAAGGACATTCTGTTTTGTAGGCCAAAAGTTTTTCCTCTAAATTTTTCCCAACTTTTGCTGCACCCATGCAAAAAACTGCCTCCTCTTTTTCCTCTTTTTCTTTTTCTTTTAGATAGGAGCTCCTGCCTTTTTCATAGAATTATGGGACATGAATATATTTGTTTTTCCTCATATTTCTGCATTTTTATTTAAAATGAAGAAGGAAGGCAGAAAAAAGACAGGTTGGAGGTTTAGGGTACATTGGTGAGAGAAGAAAAGGACAACTAAATATCCAAGCCAAAGTCAACAACAATAGAATCAATAGACCCAAACTATAACAATCTAAACTTAAAATGAACCTGTTATATTAGTAGGCTATGGGGCAAAGGGTGGTGATATAGGATGTACCCTGGGAACATTGGTGGAGGGAGGTTGACACTGATATGGCCATGATTCATTGTGTATCTGAAATCCAACGATGAAGGAGTTTGTAAATCACAATGGTTTCAATAAAATATAATCAAAAATACTTATTATAATAAAATACTAATTATATATGATTAATTAAAACAAAACAAGTTATTGAACCAAGCATCCTTGAAACAACACAAAACATATTTTCAAACCTCTAAGAAAATGAAACACTTGTGCTCAAAAGTTTGTACTGAATTTTTTTTTACTCTGTGAGTACTGAATTTCTAAGTCATGATTGATACCTAACTTTAGATTAAAGTTCATATATGTATTTAACCAAGTATATACAGACATGTTACATACTTATCTATGACTATATTGAAAAAACATAAGAATATAGATCAATTTATGCCAAAAAATCTTATTTGAAAAATAATTTGTTAATGGACAATAGAGATAGTACAGTGGATAAATCACTTGCCTTCACACACTTAGATCCAAGTTTCATTCTGACACCTGGAACCTGAGCCTTGCCATTAGTGATCCCTGAACACTGTCAGTTAACATCATAAAATCTGTTTTTCTCTGTTAAATCTGTTACAAGACATTGATATATTACATTAATTATTATAACCTATAAACTGTGATGGCTTAAAATTATTTAATCATACTCTAAGCTAGGTGTTTCTGTAAAGTTATTTTACTTTTGTGAACATGTTTTCAGATGCGTCAATATTTTATAATTAGTTTTCTTTTTTTTAAAACATTTTTATTTTATTTTTGGTTTTTTGGGTCACACCTGGAAGCGCTCAGGGGTTACTCCTGGCTGTATGCTCAGAAATCTCCCCTGGCAGGCACAGGGGACTATATGGGATGTCAGGATTAGAACCACCATCCATCTGCATGAAAGTCAAACGCCTTACCTCCATGGTATCTTTACGGCCCCTATAATTAGTTTTCTTTAAGCTAAGTAAGGTACCTTCAATAATATAAGATGGCTTCATTCAACCAAGTTAAAGGGGTAAAGACTGAAATTCCTTAGAGAATTTAGGGGCAAAAACTGAAATTTCTTAGAGAAGTAGAAAGCCTATAGTGCTGGAGAGATATTACCAAGGATAAGATGCTCATCTTGCATGTAGCTGATCTCCAGCATCTAGTATGGTTCCCTGAGCTTCCAGGAGTTATTCCTGAGGTCAGAGAAGGATTATCCTCAGTCCTGAAAACCATTGAGTGTGGGCCAAAGATAAACAACAACATAATAAATAGGTAGACACAAATATAGATCAATCAATAGCTTGAAAGATAGATCAGATAGCTAGACAGACGAATCAGTCCTAAGACTCCAGTACCCACTACTGCTCCATATTTCAGTCACGTGTCTTGCCCTAGGGATTTTAGACTTCCCAGACCTCATGATATGATACAGTATCCAGTCATCTTTACAAGTACCTATAGTGACTAAAACAAGGTCAAAGAATGAGCTGGAAGGATAATTTGCCCAATAACCTTTAAAGCAACTTCAATTGTATGACTTTTACCTCTTGGATGCTCTTGTGACTTGGTTTCTCTTTGTTCCTCTGTGATTCAGGAGTGCAGTATTTGGTCTGTCTGAATAGTTGTACAATTAACCAGGATTACATGATGCATCACTTATACAGTCAACAAAATAAAAATAGCTTCTATTCCATCATGAAAAGCACCAGACTACTCCCTTCCTACTAGGAGGCAAACGGGATGCAGCGGCTGGGTGGGGCAGAGAGCTGACAGGTTGCTGTGGAGATCCAGACCAAGCGAGTGGAACTGCACTAGTGGCTACCACTGCCGGGACCCAGCTGTGGGGCCCAGGACTCCATGAAAGTAAAACCGTGGTGAGCGGTTTGGGAGAAGCCCAGTGTCTGGACAATTTGCTGATGGGTTAAAATGGGAGGAGAGTCCGGCCCGGGAGATAGCATGGAGGTAAGGCGTTTGCCTTTCATGCAAAAGGTCATCGGTTCGAATCCCGGTGCCCCATATGGTCCCCCGTGCCTGCCAGGAGCAATTTCTGAGCATGGAGCCAGGAGTAATCCCTGAGCGCTGCCGGGTGTGACCCAAAACCCAAAAAAAATAAAATAAAATGGGAGAGCCCAGAGACTTTTCACGTCTGGACAATTTGGTGATGGTTAAAATGGGGAAGTCTACAGAGTATTCAAATTTGGACAATTTGGTGGTGGTATAAAAATTTAAGAAAAGGGAGAAAACAGTGAAGCCCAGCTGAAAGATCTAATTTAAAACCACCTGCATCTAACTTGTTTCAGGTGTATCTCTTGATCTAAGTCATTTTCTTGTTGATTTAAAGGTGCTTTATAGTTTTCCATAATTAATATTCATAATTGCATAATGTTTTGATATAGTGCATTTTGATATAGTAGCCTGTTTTCAAAGTGTACGTTTTGTATAAATGTTCTTGTACTTGTGTTTAGGGAAAGATTAATAGGAACAAAGTTCCAGGAAAAAATGCTTGGTCAAATAGCATTAAGAAGTATAGGAACAAGAAAGTTCCAGGAAAAAATGATTGGTTAAATAGCATTGAAAAGAATAGAAACAAGGAAGTTCCAGGCTAGTGGTTGGTTAAATAAACATTAAGAAAATTTTAATTTACAGCTATATTTTGCAGAAAAGTTATGTTTATGGAAAGGGCTGATATGTTAATTTTACATTTTAAACTTTGTTGCTAGTGGACTATTAAGGCTTTTTGCCATTGGCTAAAGGTTGTGTCAGTAATACAAAAGCTTACTATCCTTCATTTATATTCAGGGAGGGGAGCTGTTGGGTTACTGATTTTACCCTAATCAATAATTGTGCCCCACCCTAGGGTGTGACCTGGTGATAGTATATTGGATTATTCCTTACTTGGTATTCTGCTCCCACACTAGGGAGGTACCTGATTCTTGTGTATAAAAGCAAGAGTCTGAGGAAGATGGGGGTGGAGGGTCATTCTGGGTTGGATTCTTCAGCCTTATGGACTGAATAAAGGTGATATCTCCTGAAGCCTGACTGCCTATCTTGAACCCTCAGACCTGCCAGCTGAACAGGGTGGCAGACGAGTGGTTCAAGCTGGAGGAGAAAGACTCCACCCTCCATCCCATCACCTTCCATCCCCATCAAGGGTTGAATTACAGCAATACTCAACCTTAAGAAAATATAAACTACTGTCTTTTACAAAATATGTATGGAATTGGAAGGGACTATGCTAAGCAATGTAAGTTAGAAGTAAAAAAAAAATATTAGGTACAAGACTTGTATGTGGAACATACATAAACAAAGCAAAAGAATAGAGAATATTTAATAAAAATAACCCTTAGCCTGTGACCACAAAATTGAGGTCACCAAGAGTGGGAGGGTAAGCTGAATGGATCCAATGGACAATGGTTAGAGATTGTTGTTACTTCAACAATGGCACATGGTATGATGACATTGTACCCTAAAACAAATAAGCACACTCTTATAAACCAGTGTTATCCTCATTTAAAAATGTTAAGTTAAAAGGCATAAAGTGAAAATAAAAATTAGAGCTTTGAGAAAAGTCAATGCATTGATGATGCTAGCTTATATTGCTAAATATTTGTACTTGAAAATAACAGAAATGCCTGACGCAAGATGAAGGAAACTGCTTCACCTGTAGCAAAAACAATAGAGTTCTAGCTTTTATTGAGTGTCTACTATGTGTTAATCACTTCACTAAGTTCATTACATATATCAATTCACTTAAGATTCATAATAGCCTCATAATTCAGGTGCTTTTATTCCCCTTGTGTACCATATGGGAGACTCCAACTCAGAGTAAGCATTTTCCAAAAATTATGTGACCAAAAGTCCTACAGTTCTAAAAATTAATCCTGGAATTTCTTACCTTGGATTTGACAATGACCAACCAGAAAGGAATAAATTTCCACAGCAATTACAGGACTCTGCCTCAGAAAGAAGTATGTACTCCACTTACTGGCTACTTTCGTACTATCTCATCCTTCACTCTGTATTAAGATGGCTACAGCATGTTCACTGGACACTACTAGAAACCAGGAATAAAGACTTACTCATTGTGGTGCTCTCCTTTAAAGAGCAAAGACTGAGGCCAGAGAGATAGCATGGAGGTAAGGCAAAATTTGCTTTGAATGCAAAAGGACAGTGATTAGAATCCTGGCACCCCATATAGTCCCCACGAGGCTGCCAGGAGAGATTTCTGAGTATAGAGCATGGAGTAATCCCTGAACACTGCTGGGTGTGACCCAAAAACAAAAACAATTTAAAAAAAGAGTGAAGACTAACACTAGATCCAACCAATTTCTACTAGAGAGAATGGATTAACAGTGGACAGCCCAGTAAGGGAGTAGAGTTACAGGAGGTCTTTCACAGTTGGATTCTTAGTTGCATCTTACCGTCCATCCACATAGGAGAAACTATGTTTGGTACATTTGCTCCTTAAACAGAGAACACAGTCATATACAACCACAGCTCCCCTGGGAGATTATCTGGCAAATCCTGCTTTCAGTCTTCAAGATTCCAAAGTTAAGCTATTGTGTAGTGTTCTTTCCTGATGTTAAGGGGTGCTGGTAGGAAGGAAGGATAATATGTTTGGGACTCACAATTCAAGATGACACAGTTTCTTTGTAGAGTTTCTCCAAAAGGTCTAGACTGACTAAAGAGCAGTAAAAAACCACGGGTCTGTTTCTGAATACAAGCTGGAGAAAATAAAAAAATAGACAACCAGAAATATGAAAAAAATCATTGAAGCATGAATCAATTGCCACAGGAAATAGATTAATTCATTTCAAGACTCTACAAATACATTCATTTTTATGACTATGACACATGATTATTTCCATGAAAACTTACTTTATTGGAAACTTTGTGATCATGTTTATCTTCATGTAAATCAGTCATTTAAAATACTGATCACCCATGTGATTTCCATGAATACGTATCACTGTTAGGAAGATTTTCATTATCCAATAGATGTGCTTCTTAGCTCTGCTCAATCAACATTTGTCTCCAATCAAACTTTTATCTCCCTTCTCAGTTTGTATGGGAATATGACTATCACAAATATTCATATTGTCTTGCACTCAATAATGGTATTACAATGACAATTTTATTAGGCCCATAAAAATTTTGCAACTTCCCTGCAGCACACTGTAATTTCACCAGCAGTTGTAAAAGGTCTTAAATTATTTTTGTGCAAAATTGAGATGAATGGGTTTTAGCATTAATGCATTTCTCATTGTGTAATGGGGGACTTTTTCTACCTCTCTCTTTGCCAAGTACAAAGAAAAACCTATCCCATTCAACTATTTGTCAAATCCCATTAGAAACATTTAATACTAATAAAATTTATGAAATCAGTTTCCAAAGGATACTGCCAAAGGACTTCATGATTACTACATCAGTATTTAAATACACCCATTGTTCACCTTATAAAAATCTATATGCAGCCTGACAGGTATAAAATGTAGCTTTGTATGCTGAGTCAGCACCAGAAACTTTTTTTTTTTTTGGTTGAAGCAGAGTTCATGAAATAAAAGTAAATGTGTTCTCAAGTCAGTGAGGAAAGATGGATCTGAAAACATTCCCCCAATAAATATGAAACTGACAGACGAGGATGCTATGCCCAATCTTAACAGGAAAAAAAATGTAGCACTGTTTAACCTACACCACAGGAGATAGATTAATTCAATCAAAAGGCTTTATAGACATACTCATAGATGTATATATGGCACATGAATTAAAAAATGAAATAATTTGAAATTATAAACAACATAAAAAGAGAACAGTTTTTCTATATACTTCTTGACCATCTACATGTCTTTGTTGAGAAAGTTTCTGTTCAACTGTTTCCCATTTTTCATGAGTTTGGCCTGTTCTTGTTAAGATTGTTTTTGTTTTTGGTTTGGGGTCTTTGTTTGGTTTGGTTTTGCTTTTGCTTTTGCTTTATCGCCACACCAGCAGTGCTCAGAGTTTATTTCTGGCTGACTTGGAGGATCATATCAAATGCTAGAGATCAAACTTAGGTTGATTGAAAAGCAAGACAAGACCTACCTACTGTACTATTGCTTCCACAAGCATTATTGTTGTTTTACTAGAGCTTTATATACTGGAAATTAAACCTTTTCATACCAGTGGTGAGAAATTATTTTCTCCCAGTCTATGAATTGTCTTTTTATTCTGATCATTATATTTTTTGCACTCTAGAAGCTTCTTGATGTAGGGAAACAGCAAACAGCCCAAGCAACAAATCTAAGGACTAGTCTCTGGAACACAAGTTGCCACCTGAGACATGGGGGACAGGAACAAGTGTAGAAGTAGGCCAAGGTTTATTAAGGCAGGGAAGGTAGAGAGTGAGATTATATTGTTCTGAGACAATGGTGGGAGGCAACAGACACTGTGGTGGAGGGCATGGTATTGGAGTGAAACTTTATCATTGACAGAATTGTAAAATTGTCAAACGTGGTTACTGAAAATAAAACAATCCTCAATAAAGTGATATCTTTCAAATGGGGCAAGGTGCCAATAGGTCCTTTGAGATATGATTTGAGGAGTTTTGACCTTGAGTCTATCCACTGGCATGCCCGCTGCCTTCCTTGGACCATAATTCTTTCAGAGATACCTAAGCTTTCTCTCCTCTGACCACTCCACCAAAACTACTTACACATTTTTAATTTATAATGAAATTATGTACAAGTCTTTTCATCCCCCCCCAGAAGAGTGCTTATCATATTATTCAGTTTTTATCTTCAAATAGACAAATGACAGATTATCATGTATTTACTGAATCTAAAATTGTGAGGTGTCTGTCCCACAGTGCTTTCAATCTGAAAGTCACAGAACTGGCCAGTTCAGGGAAAATAGCATCATAAATGTCAGGAATTTTGCTACTTTCCAATATTTGTCATGTGCCTTTTTTAATTTAAAAATGTATTATAAGGGGCCAATGTGATAGCATAAGAATAGGTCATTTGCCTTGCATGCAGATGATCTGGCATGGACCCAGGTTCATTTCCTGGCATCCCATCCTTCGAACCTGCCAGGAGCAATTTCTGAGCACAGAGCCAAGAGTAATCCTTGTGCACTGCCCCGGGTGTGGTCCAAAAACAAAAACCAAAAAAAAAAAAGTATTATAGGACAGAGATAGTATATCAGATGAGCAGAAAGGGCACTTGCCTTTCAAGTCACCAAACCAGGGTCCATTCCCAAAACCCCCCAGAAATAGGGACTGAGTACTCCCGGGTGTAGGCTATAAGCTGATAATAAATGAAGTAAAAGCAAATACAGAACCTTAAAATATATTATATTTAAGACAATATAATATAATGGTGTTGACATATATAGTCTTGTACACAGGTACCTTACTTCCCATCACCAAACTCTCTTAGATACTCCTTAACTCATGCCCCTATAGAACTGTTAAGTAATGACATCTCCAAATTATTAGTTTATGCTCAATTAAATTGTGAAGGCACAGACAAGGATAATACAATGGTCTTTAATCAAGTATATTTGGAACCCTAGAAATATTTACTTTTCAAAGGGCTTTAAAAAATACAATTTCAGGGGCTGAAGCGGTGGTGCGGAGTGGTAAGGTATCTGCCTTGCCGGAGCTAGCCTAGGTCGAACCGAGGTTCAATCCTGGCCATCCCATATGGTCCCCCAAGCCAGGATCTATTTCTGAGTGTGTAGCCAGGAGTAACCCCTGAGATTCACCGGGTGTAGCCCAAAAAACAAAAACAAACAAACAAAAAAACAAAAAAAGAATACAATTTCATTACATTTTGTGAACCTCAATTTATATTTTTGTTTATTATTATTATTATTTATTTTTGTTTGTTTGTTTTGGGGTTACACCCGGTGGCACTCAGGGATACTCCTGGCCCTGCACTCAGAAATCGCTTCTGGCAGGCGTGGAGCCCATATGGGATGCCAGGATTTGAACCACCATCTGTCCTGGAAAGGCTGTGTGCAAGGCAAGTGCCCTTCTACTGTGCTATCTCTCCAGCATTATTATTTACTTTTTATAATTACTTTATGCACCATTGTCGCAAAATTGTTCATGATTGACTTTTCTGTAATAGAATGTACACCATCCTACACCAGGCCACTTTTCCACCAACAATATCCCCAGTTTCTATCCCACCAACCCCAACTCCCATCTCTAGTGCAAGTAATCTCTATATTTTTAAATAAAATTTATCAGTATGAATAACTATCGCTGATATCTTTGTTGGTCCTCTGAAAAAGACAGAACACTTTTTCAGGCTGAACTTATGATAGTACCTTGTCTTGAGGTGTAAACTTCCAACAACACTCCTCTTAAAATTAGCCTCTGAGCAATTGTTTTATAAGACACCACATAGGATATCCTCAAGCACCCCCAGGAGTGATCCCTGAGCACAAAGCTAGGAGAAGGCATCACTTGGTGTGCCTACCCTAAAAAAAATGGAAAATATCAATGTTGAAGGGAAGGTGCCCTAATCTAATGAGATAGCATCTTTTATTTTTCTCTCTTATGCATACATGTTGACCTCAGATATAAGAATTATCAACCCATTTGGGATATTCTAAATTTTATATTTTTTATTATATTATATATAGTATATTTTATAAATATTATATATTATAATATATAATATAGAGAGTAGAATAGGCAGTAGTAAAGATTTATTAAACAGCATTGCATCTTCTACTCTCGAATGAGTTTCAGAAAATGTGCACTTCCCAATAGAATTTTGTATGAGCAAAGGGAAAAACTCTGAAAGGAGAGCAGTGCTCCCACATTGAAAATAACTCTGCCTTTTCACACCCATGCAAACACTCATAACAATATTGTGTGTGACATTTTTTTTAATTTAAATGAAAAGAAGAAATGATTATCAAGGAAGAATGGATATGGACAAGTGTTTGAACTGTTTGATGACTCCTGCCATTTTTTGAGAGAACAAGTCTGAGTATTAATAAAAAGAATGGGCCTTAGCAAAGTGAAGGAGATTTTTTTTTACAAATTAATAATATATATATATAGGTAGCTCAAAGGTCTTGATAAGGATACATTGAAATATGATATAAGTAATCTTACTTCAAAATATTGTATGGGAAAAGGTCAGGGTCTATTTCATTCACACTGTGTTTGTGCCAACAATCCCTTAAATATCACAGGTCAAACAGATGCTTTCAAAAGAGAAATTGGTATAATTTATAGTCATTTTTAAGGCCTATTAAAATGTTTTTAGGATAAGTGGTATACTCCACAAACTAAAATTAAGTCTAATTACATTATCATATGACAAACTATTAAAATAATTTTGGAAGCTGGAGAGAGATAACACAGTGGTAGGGCATTTGCCTTGCATGCAGCTGACCTGGGAGGGACCCAGTTCGATTCCCAGCATCCCAATATGGTCTCCCAGAGTGCCAGAGGCAATTTCTGAGTGCAGAGCTCTGAGTGCTGAGTGCTGCCACAGAAAACCACAGTGCTGCCCAAAAACCAATAAATAAATAAAGTTAAATAAATAAATTTAAAAAATAAAATAATTTTGAAGATAGAAATCTTTCATGACTTTAACACTAGAAATATTTATTTCCACCTAACTTATAATGTGTATAAGATAGTGTTTCATGTCTCAAATGAAGACTAGAAGTAGAATTAATTCTAAATTTTATTCTGGCAAATTCATTTACGAATTTCATTCATAAAGGGAATACATTACATATATCAAATATTTCATTTAAAAGGTACTGACTACACAATTTAAAATTTTAATTTTAAATATTATGAATAATTATAACACTGTGATAAATCCACATTATGGAATGCATATAACTGACAATAATTATATTATAATTATTTAGCCAAGAAAAACTTATTTCTATGTGTTTGCTAAGAAGCATTATAGGATGACCAATAAATGTCTCCAAACTTTGAAAAAAATGTTAGAACAAAATATCTGAGACCAGTAGAATAAAATGTAAATTTAAGGAGAAAACAAGAACAATGTAAAATGTCCAATATTATAATAGAACTTATTTTGTATTTGTAAATAAGTTTTGATCAGATCAAAATGATATGATATATAAAATTCCACTGGATATATTTAACAATATGAAAAAGCAACTTTATCTTAACTGTGACTAATGACAACATAAATATTTTATGTGTCAATGTAAAAATTATTTGTTTTTGACATTCCTTTTAAGAATATATATAAGAAAATTTAAAAGTACAGTCATTTCAAATTGTGCTTAGCATTATCCAATATAATAAGAGAGAAAGAAAACACAATCAGATATCAATAAATATGAAAAACATTTTCCTTTTAATTTCTTTTCTCTCTGCTGAAAGTGCAATTCGGACTCTGAAGTCTGGCCAAAACATTTCATAATGCTTCACTCAGTTTTCTGGGCCCAAAACCTCTGCCAGAAGCTAAGCAGGCAAAGGTTAACGGGACAAGGATTTTACCCCAATAGAGTTGGAGTCTGGAAAGAGAATTTCCCAGACAGAAATGAGGTGGGCCAAAAATGACCAAACAATATAAAGAGTTTCCCTGATTCCTATAAAATGATTTTTTTCCTGAGAACTATATTCTTTCTTATAAACAAGTGCATTTTATGTTATTTATCACCTATGTGGCTGCATTATTCATAGTAGCCAAGAAGTGAAACAATATAAATGTTTGTTGATGAATGAATGAATGAAAGGATAAAAAATAGGGTATTATATATTCAGTGGAATATTATTCAGCCTTTAAGAGGAAGGAAATTCTGATAAATGCTTCAACGTGGATTAATCTTAAATAGTTCTAAGTAAAATAATAAAAAATAAAAGCCACGGACTGTATGATTCACTTGAAATAAAAAACCTTGAATTGTCAAATTACCAGGGACAGGAAATGAAATGGTGAATGCCAGAAACTGAGGGAAGGGGGAAAGGGAGATTATTGACTAACAAGTGGAAAGTTTCCATTTGGCAAGAAAGCTTTCTGCAATTGGTGATTACACAACAATCAGAATGTACTTAATACACTAAACTGGACACTTAGAATGGTTCATTTTATAGGACTTGAGAGATAGTACAGTGGGTAGAGCATTTGCCTTGCATGTGGCCAATTCATGTTAGATCCCTGAGACCTCATATGTTTCCACAGAGCACCACCAGGAGTGATCCCTGAGCATGAAGAGAGGAGAAAGTGCTGAATACTGTTGAGTGTAAACCAAATACAATTTTTAAAAAGTTCAGTGTATTTGTTACCATAACTGAAATGTAGCAAAATAAAGTTGATCAGTCAGGCCAGAGCAATAGCGCAGCTCTAGGACGTTTGCCTTTCACTCAGCTGACCCAGGACAGACCTGGGTTCTATCCCGATGTCCCATATGGTCCCCCATGCCAGGAGCTATTTCTGAGTGCATAGCCAGTAGTAACCCCTGAGGGTCACTGGGTGTGGCCCAAAAACAAACAAACAAAAATGCTCTGAAACTCAAGCATGTGTTTTGTTAAAATATAAATTTACTAAGTACCTATTGCCAATAACTTCTCTGCTACCTCTACTAAAACAAAGCAAAACAAAACAAAAAACCCTAGAACTTATACCATTGAGAATCTTATCCTTAAGTCTCATTTGCAGGTAAAACAACAGCTTTCTCTATGGAGTATGAATGTTTAAATGGGAGAGAAAGGGGCTAAAAAAAATAGTGCCACAGGTAAAACACTTGTCTTGCGTGCAAGATAGTGTCTACCCAAGAGTCAACCCGAGTTCGATCCCAAGCACTGTGTATGGTCCCCAAGGATTGCTATGAATGATCGCTGAGCACAGATCCATGAGTGAACCCTACTCTGACAGATGTGGCCCCCACCAATGTTTTTTTAAAGTATGAGAAGTAAAGTTAAGTGCCTGACCTAGGCTTAATTCTGATTTCTGAAGTCTGAGTATTAAACACATACATACATCTTTCCTTTAAAATTAAGAAACTTTCAAAGTAGAAATATCCATCTAGAATTCTTAAAGCTGACAGCAACTTCTGAAATAACCTGATGCAAAATTTGTCTTTAAAATGATCAATAATTACACTCAATCAAAACCTATGAGCAAGCATCAAGCCCAAAATAAAACCCCAGAACTGCCTCTGTTTAACTCAAATCAAATGAACTGGAGAGCGGCCAAATCTTGCTTTGTTTAATGTTCTGTGGAGACAGCCTGAGTCCCTGAGTCCCTCGTCTTTTCAACGTTTGTGGAAAGCAGATCATTCACGAGTATTATTCTCCCAGTGTGATATGGGGAAAACAGTCCTATTCTTTCCCCCTGCAGTCATAGGAAAAAGTGAAAATGTGGTGGTCAGAAAACCCTATCCTGTTCCTTTCTAAAAACAAAGCAACAACAGCACTAAGAACAAAAAGGGTCCCGGAATGTTCTAGGAAGTGAGTCAGAAAAAAACCAATTCTTTCAAATCATGAGATTAGTGGGATTGAAGTAAAAGAGTTCTTGAAGGAACCCATAAGGGCAAAAACACGGATGATATTTTTAACCAGTCTCCTGCGTAGTGCTGTACTATAAAAGCTTCACCTAAATTTTAAGGCACTGTAGGAAATGCATCTTGATCACTATAAAGGCCCTCATGGAGCAAAGCAAGTAACTGTGGGTCCTGGGGGAGTGACAGACTTTTTCTGTTGCCTATGTTTAGTTTCAGCATCAAGTCTGCCCACTCTTGGCTCCTGTACCAACACCTTCCAGTTTCTCTTAACTTAGTGAAGAAAATCAAGCATGACAGGAGCTGGCAAAACCATCCCAGCAACTCTGAGGCTTTCCCAGAGCAGGTTTCTTGCACAATACCTTGACCATCTGTGTGAAGGGCTTATTGAGAGAAGAAGGCAGACAACCACAAAACGGTCTGTGGAATCCAAACTATGAGTCAGGGAGGCACTGGGCAAAAAGAACTGCCCACAAAGCTGAACAAACGAGAAAAACTCAGGAGAAAGCTCATTTTCAGGATACCTTGTTAGAGCAAGGGCAGGAGGAAGAGATTAGTTACCTGCTTTCCCCTCCTGAAACCCACTTTGAAAAAAAAAAAAAGGTTGTTAACAAAAATAGATCAGGATAATGAGGGCTTTCTTGTTGGGGGCACAGGGAGGTCAAGTTGAGCAAATTTAGAAGCAATAAAGACTTTCACAGAGAGGTTTTTGTTTTTATTTTTGATTATCAATGACTACTCTGATTAATTTTTCTTCTCATTTTTTCTCTTTTTTTATTTTATTTTATTTATTTATTTTTTGGTTTTTGAGTCACACCCAGCAGCATTCAGGGGTTTCTCCTGGCTCTATGCTCAGAAATCGCTCCTGGCAGGGACCATATGGGATGCCGGGATTCAAACCACTGATCTTCCTCATGCAAGGCAAATGCCTTACCTTCATGCTATCTCGCTGGCCCCTTCTTCTCATTTTCTAACTTAAATCATCAGCCATTGGATTGTCTTTTTCCCCTGCAGTAATATATGGAGAGATAGCATGACCAGAAAAACAAATGAAATTGATTCAGACTCCAAAGACCTAATAGAAACCAATTTCCAGGCAACGATTGTTGTGAATAGCATTTACCTTGTCCCATTAATTTTTAGCATGTGTGCAATTGTGTGTGTGCACGCATGCACATGTGCATATGAGTGAGCAAGCACAGATCTATCAATCAACAGGTAGAAAAAAAGAGAGTAAAGAAAATAATAAATTTGGCTTAGAAAGCCCATTCTATATACTTAGGCTCAGAAGGGGGAGGGAAGGGAAGGGAAGGAAAGGAAAGGAAGGAAGGAAGGAAGGAAGGAAGGAAGGAA